>JANIIA010026385.1:0-12692 GCA_027478495.1 Erythroxylum alaternifolium | reverse complement strand
GGATTGGTCCAACAACAATCGTAGTTTCACGTTACTTCATTGGCTAAGCATCTTTGTTCTGGTTGAGTGGTTTTTTGAGTGGGAGATTCACGACTCTATATTGATCATGTGGAGATTGCTCACGTTGGACTGTCATCTTTATAAAGTGGCTCACGGTTGGACTGATTTTGTGTAAACGACTTCAAGATTTATTTCTGTGCAGCTGAACTTTGTGAGAAGTTGTTCTTTTCTTTTATCTGAAGTATATTGTCGTTCAGTTCTTATACGATTAAGTACTTGAGTTATTTTTATTGACTTTTAATTAAAAAGAGTGTTAAGAAAATCCTCTGTTGAGGCTAGTAAGAGGTGTTCGTACTATTGGGTATGAAATTTTTTCACGGGAAGTGAAGTTGAGAGATAGTATTAAGGGTTGAGTGGTATTGGCTCAGTAAAGCCTCGGGTAAATCTATTGTACTTCAGTGAAAGTTATTAAGCTGGGTGAGGGCCCCGTAGATGTACGCAAGGTGTGCCAAACTACGTTATCAAATTTTTGGTGTTTTTATTATTTCGGTTTTGCTTGTCTTTATTTTGTTGGTGCTAAAGAAATTTGTGGAAAGTTTGCGAAAACAATTAACCCCCTTTAGTTTTTCAATTGGTGTCAGAGCAGGTCACCGTTTTAGAACTTGTTAGCAAGTTGATATAGATCATAGTTTCGCAAACATGGCTATAAGAGAAGGAGCATCAATTACCAGGTCACTGTTGTTAGACGGTTCCAATTATCCTGCATAGAAATCACGGATGAAAGTCTTTATTCAGGTACAGGGAACAAGAGCATGGAACTCAGTGTTATATGGGAGGACGCATCCGATGATTACTGATGACAAAGGAGAGACAGTTCGAAAAGATCCGGCTGAATGGACAAGAGCCGAAGAAGAAAGTGCGCTTGAAAACTCACAAGCAATGCATGCGATTTTTAGTGCTATTGATAAAGGACGTTTTTCAATAATATCAGCCTGTGAATCAGCTAAAGAAGCGTGAGATACTTTGCAGACTATTCATGAAGGGTCCAAAACTGTGATAGCATCAAGACTACAGATGTTAGCTGTGAGGTTTGGAGAATTGAAGATGGATGAAAATGAAACTATTGGAAACTTTCATGAAAGGTTGCGAGATATGGCAAATTAGGTGCATCAACTCGGAAAAAAATATTTTGATCAGAAACTTGTCAAAAAGACACTGAGATCACTGCCTCCAAGATTTATTCCAAAAATTGCAACAATAGAGGAAGCCCACGACATTAATGATCTATCATTGGGGAAGGTAATCGGAATTCTTACAAATTTTGAAATGAATTTTTTAATGGGTAAGCAAGAAAGAAGCAAATGATTGACATTACAGATTAAAACTAAAAATGTCAAGGTTTTAGGCACGTTCAAACCGAATGTGCTAACACTTTGAAGAAGCGAAAAAGAAAATCCTTTACTAGCATTTAGAGTAAGAACGAATTCGAGAGTGAATATGGTAGTGAAGAAAAAAACACTAATGATGCTGCGTTAGTTGCTTTACATAGAAAAAGTCTAGTTACTTGTTTAACAGTAATCGAGAAGGAAGTAACTGAAGACCAAAAAGTGAGAAAAGAAATTTTGGGAAAAACGCAAATGATTCAACTCAAAGCTCGATTTAAGATTATGACAGTGATGAAAGTGGTTCAAGTGATAAAAAGGAGAACATTTACGAGGTTTATGAATTAATGTACGAAATATGGGTGAAAATATGTAGAAAGAATGAAATTTTGAAGGAAGAGAATCTCTCCATGAAGAACACCATCCAAGAGTTAGAAAAGAAATTGATGGTACATTTAGACGAGCTCGGTGAAGCCAGACTAAAGTTAGCAAGTATTGAAAAGGGCTTGAGAATGTTGAATGAAGGCACAGAAAAGTTAGAAAAGTTGATCGAAATCGGTAAGGTTAAAGGAGATCTTCAAGGCATTGGTTATAAGGGAGAATGCTCTAAGGTAAATGAGGAGAAAAATGATATGTATAGATCTGTCGAAGAAGAAGGAACATCGAGAAAGATTCAACGATTCATACCCACATGTCATTTTTGTGGAGTTATCGGGCACATAAAGTCGAGATGCTACAAGATGTTACAAATTATGTTTCAAAGGGGTCAAAACCGAAAATGTAGACACTCTCCATTAAATTTCCAGCAGCAACCCATGTTACCGAAGCACTCTTGGGTTAGAAAGGGTGAAGTACAAATACAAAGATGTAGGGAAGGAAAAACAAGAAAATATCCAGATTCACAGTTAGTTACTACTTATGAAGCAACTATTTAGACTGAGGATATGTTAGTTACTTCAGATAAAGAAATCAATCAGATTATTGATGACCAAGATAATGTGATGAGAAATAAGCTAAGGTTTGAATTTCTTCGAGGGACACAGGGACTGTGTTCTTTACTTTTTTGAATTTTTTCTTGTTTAAAAAAACAAAAAAATAAAAAGGAAAAAAGTCAAAAAAAATGTTTTCTTTAGTTCTTCTTTAGTTTTTTTGTTGCTATTGTCGTCTCATCTTTTTAGTAGTTTATATTATGACTTCTATTTGGCTCCACCGAAGACTCCTCAGCTCTCTCATCAGTATGGATCTCTCTCAGGAGGAGACATCAGATTGTCTTTTATGACTGTTCAATACAGGGGCAGATTTTAAGGTACCTTCATGACTATTTGTCTTACTTTTTGGCATCTTTTGTCCCAAGGGGGAGAAATTTGGATGATTGGATTATTGTTACAATAGTTGTTCTTTGGAACTTGTTGTTGATTAAGGGGGAGCATTGTGAATTTCATCTTTATATGTCCAATTATGATTATTTATGTGGAGTGCTAGAGTTGTAACAAAAATGTCAAAAAGGGGGAGATTGTTAGAATATATTTTATATATTCCTTGCTTAGTTTTGGCATTTTAAATTGGATATATAAGAAAATTGAAATTATTATATGGATTCATGAAGATATGCGTTAATTGGATGTTGAGTTTTGGAATTGGGATATTGCAATTGCTTTGACTTGGTCAGTTGGTGTCACATACGTATGTAAGCAAATGGCGTGAATCTCCACAGTTGGTGTTTTTAAAAGATCTCTACAGTTGGTGTTTTAATAGAACTCTATTAAAACACATCATAGCAAAAAACCCTTTGTGTGTGTGGGCGTTACTGTAGCAGAGGGTGTTACAGGTAGAGAAAACTAGAGAGACTATCTGCGCATATGAGTTTGAGGAGCTAAGTATTATGTCTTACGTTTGACACAAGGGAGTTGGAGTTTGTGTGGATTGTGTGGATAAAAAGATAAGGAGATTTTGTGTTGTTGTGGTGTGAAGACCTTTTGCTGGTGTGTATCGTGGATATTTTTATCAATGACAAAGGTAGATTTGCTGTGGTCTTGATCTATGGTTTAGTGGGCGTAACTTTATTTCTGGAAAATATATAGTTAAAGTCTATATGCTGTGGAGATGGAGCGATTGGTCTAACAACAATCTTAGTTTCACGTTACTTCATTGGCTAAGCATCTTTGTTCTGGTTGAGTGGCTTTTTGAGTGGGAGATTCACGACTCTATATTGATCATCTAAAGATTGCTCACGATTGGACTGATTTTGTGTGAACGACTTCCAGATTTATTTCTGTGCAACTGAACTTTTGCGGGAAGTTGTTCTTTTCTTTTATCTTAAGTATATTGTCATTCAGTTCTTATTCGATTAAGTACTTGAGCTATTTTTATTGTCTTTTAATTAAAAAGAGTGTTGAGAAAATCCTCTGTTGAGGTTAGTACGAGGCGGTCATACTATTGGGTGTGAAATGTTTTCACAGGAAGTGAGGCTGAGAGATAATGTCAATGGTTGAGTGGTATTGGCTCAGTAAAGCCTTGGGTAAATTTATTGTACTTCGGTGAAAGTTATTAAGCTGGGTGAGGACCTCGCAGATGTAGGCAAGGTGTTCCGAACTGCGTTATCAAATTTCTGATGTTTTTATTATTTCGGTTTTGCTTGTCTTTATTTTATTGGTGCCAAAGAAATTTGCGGAAAGTTTGCGAAAACAATTAACCCCTTTGGTTTTTCAATCGGTATCAGAGCGGGTCACCATTTCAAAACTTGTTAGTAAGTTGATGTAGATCCTAATTTCGCGAACATGAATATAAGAGAAGGAGCATCAATTATTAGGCGTGCAAAAGGATGACATAGATTCAAATAATACCCACCAAGGATTCTTCACGGCTTTTCGAATTGAGAACACTTTTGTACCCTTGCAAAAATAGCTTGTAATCGTCGAATTTTCCATCCTCTTTTGCTTTGAAATACTCGTCTCCAAATCCTGTTCATATTGTTTTAAGTTTTGTATTAGTTCTTGGCTAACATACTAATGATCGAAAACTAAAGGAAGAAACAAAGAGTCGGATGTATTGCCCTCTAAATAGTTGCCTAGACGTTCCAAGTTTAAAGCAATTAGATTATG
Source organism: Erythroxylum alaternifolium (assembly GCA_027478495.1). Lineage (NCBI taxonomy): Eukaryota > Viridiplantae > Streptophyta > Magnoliopsida > Malpighiales > Erythroxylaceae > Erythroxylum > Erythroxylum alaternifolium. Next base: position 8,209 of record JANIIA010026385.1, on the reverse strand, counting down.
AAGATCTTCTGCTACCCATACGGGACAAATTAGAATGGAAATTATCACACAGGCAAAGCCACCTAACATTATGGTAAACAGTCTTTAATGTGCCATTTCCAATATTTCATCCATGCGCAAACCCGATACGGATATCATCGAGAACGTTAGGATGAAAATAAGTAAATCGTAGTCGTATCTTACTTTGATGTTTGGAAAAAAAACGTACGAATGTTGATATCATAGCTGCAAACCAAAATGAAAATTCCATAAACTATTTCCATGGTAAACTAAAAGACTAACTTGTAATAACACATGTTTACTACTACATATATCAAGCTAAAGAGTAGTGAATCCTATGCATACTTACCTTGTAAGAAGATAAACAAGCCGATTATTATGGGCTCGCCAATATGTCCAGAGAAGTTTCTAAGGTAATGAGCTCCAATGCCGAGAGCACCACCCAAAAATGTTGCCATTGCTCTATTCAATCCTTTTCCCAGTGTAGCACCTACAAAATGTTTTGATAGTATATGTGATACAAACTCAAATTTATAACCACATGTACGATGAGAAGTTATTGAATATACGTAGCCAAGTAATTAATTAAGAAAAGGTGACGAACTAACCTACAGAAAATTCAAAGACAAAGATAACAGTGATTACAGCCCACATTGTTGAGTCTCTAAGGTTCTTGTAAAGTGGCTAGTCATAGTAGAAAGTCGATACCAATATCATTGCAAATCCACTTTTAGTGAAAGAATAATTCTTCTAGGGTCATCTTTCACAACCTTTCTTGTGTTACAAGCAATATCAATCACCTTGCTTTTGAAATTTTCAGCCAAAGCCTTGAACCATCACCATCCTTGAGCAAATAATCCCGCATTCTCATTTCTGGAATATCCTGCCCCTAAGAGATAAATTAAAGCTACAGAAAGAAATGGGAGCTCAGGAAGAGTTGCTTCTGGCTAGTTGCTAGATGGAGATGCTTTGTGTAATGGGCTTCGACTTTCACCAACCCTCATTTGGCACTAAGCCTTCTACACGAAACACTTTGCTAAAGAGAAGAAGTAATGTGGGAGAATGTAAGAACACTTCTATTAAAGAACTCTTAAGAAAGCTACAATGCTTACAATGTACTCTATGATCTTTTATCTTCTACATGAGACAACTCTCAAGGGGTATTTATACTTGCTTCTTAGAATAGATGGTTAAGATCTACTTGATCTAATGGTCTATATTGACCTTTTAGAATTCTCTACACTACTCTACATATTTCATGTACATTATGTATATATCTACAACATTCTACAAGCTTTTATAAGATTCCATATTGATCCACAATGTTCTATAAGCTTCTATAGTTTTCTACCATATTCCAGAAGCTTCCAAGGCCTTCCATAAGCTTCTACCATACTCTAGAAGACTCTTTTGGGCCTCAAACCTCATCTTGTGGGTTTTAAAATATGTGAAACGTGACATTCTCCTTCACCTAATATGGCAAGGTCCTCGTCGAGTCTCGGTGGAACTCTCGAATCTTGTCTTTGTCTTGCCAAAGAGAAAGCTCATGCTCTGAACTAGCTTGACTTTGAGACTATCCCTTCCATTTGATTAAGTGTTCATCATATGCCAGATGTGAGCTTCTCCTCGATATAGCTCTATGTGCCAAGATCTCTTCCACCTCTCGTTTGCGTGTTGGCATCACAGCAGTGGGTGCGCACCTTAATTCACCCCTACTCAGATCTTCATTATCAGCATGATAATGTTTTTAGAAAACTTACATGAAATACGGGATGAATCTCCAAGTATGAGGGTATCTTGACTTGGTACTCCAACTTGCCTACCCTTTTCTCCGCAGGAAAGGTACTTCGTACCTCCGAATCAAGCCCTTATGAAAACCTCCTCCAGTGCATCTATGAGAAAGGAGATTGACCATCACCAAATTTCCTTCAGTTAACTCCATTTTGGCCCATTTTTTCATTTTCTTGGCTGCTCGGTTTAGGTATGTCTTAACCATATTGGACTTCTCATGTCAACTTTTGGCAAACAAGTATGCTCTAGGGCTTTTACCACTATAACTGATGGCAAGAGTGTGTGGAGTTAAAGGTTATTGTCCAGTGGCCAACTCGAACGAGTTAGCCCCTGTAGACTCACTCTGCTGCAAATTATATGAGAATTAGGCAACATCGAGCAACTTTTTCCCATTCTAGCTAGTTGGCACTCACATAGTGTCACAAATACAACTCCAATAAGGCATTCACTCTCTCAGTTTGTCCATCAGTTTATAGATGGAAACCTGTAGAGAAGTTTAACTCCGATCCCAAGAGCTTGAATAACTCCGTCCAAAATTGTCCTATAAAGCGAGTGTCCCTATCACTGATGATGGTTTGTAGAATGCCCCAATACTTCACCACATGCCTAAAGAATAAGTGAGCTGCATCTTTGGCAGTGAATTTTATTGGAACAGGTATGAACACTCCATACTTGTTGAAGCGATCGACGATAACCATTATGTTGCCTTGTCCCTCTACTTTCGGCAACCTAACAATGAAGCCCATTGAGACACTCTCCCATGGTCTCTCGGGAATTGGCAACAGTTGCAACAATCCACTTAATGCTTTATTTTCCACCTTGTCTTATTGGCAAATAAGACAAGTCTTCACATATGCCTCTATATCATCTCTCAACTGGGGCCAATAGTAGGCACGCTCCACAAGTGCCAACGTCCTATACATTCCTAGATGACTAGCCCATAAGGAGTCATGACACTCCTTAATGATCTTCTTCCTCAATCTGTCCTATTTAGGCACATAAATCTGGCTTCCTTTGGTGATGAGCAACCATCCTCAAGTCAAAACTTGCGAGTCTTTCCCTCCTCGACTTGCTTCAGCACTTCCTTGGTTTGGTGGTTGTGTTGCAATTCCTCCTTCATTCGGTCACGCAAAGGAAAATTAGGTTGTGATAAAACTGCTAGCTCAGCCTTCCTACTTAGTGCATCTGCCGCTAAGTTCACCTTTTCCAGCTTGTACATCATCTTGAAGTCAAATTTTGCCAAGAAAGATTTCCATCTAGCTTGCTTAGGCATCAACTTCTTTTGATTGAGGAAGTAACTTGAAGCAACATTGTCCGTCTTCACCACGAACTTTGCTCCCAACAAGCAATGCCTCCATGTCCGCAAGCAATGCACTATGACCATCATCTCCTTCTCTTGCACTGTATAATGTTGCTCGGTGTCATTAAACTTTCTACTCTCGAAAGCAATGGGGTGTCCTTCTTGCATCAACACACCCCCAAGTGCAAAATCGGAAGCATCCGTTTGTACTTCAAATGGCTTTGTGTGACTCGAAAGAGTAAGGATCGGTTCCTTCTTTACGGCCTCCTTCAAAGCATCAAAAGTTTTTTGACATTTGCATCCCATCCCCAAACTCGTCCCTTCTTGAGCATATTTGTCAAACGTGCTGTAATGGAAGAGTAGCCATGGATGAACCTACGATAATAGTTAGCCAAACCAAAGAAGGATCTTAACTCACTCACCTTCTTTGGTCGCTTCCATTCAATAATAGCTCGCACTTTGGATCCATCCATTCTTAGCTTGCCTTGTCCTATGATGTGCCCCAAAAACACTACCTTCAACTTTGTAAATGCACACTTCTCCTTTTTGACATACAACTCATTGTCTCTTAAAGCTTGAAAGACATGTTGTAGATGTATGGCATGTTCTTCCAATGATTTGGTATACACAACAATGTCATCCAAATAAACAACAACAAATTGATCCAAGAAAGGATGTAGTACCTTATTTATAAGTGTGCAAAATGTAGCAGGCGCATTAGTGAGACCAAATGACATAACTAAGAATTCAAAAGCTCCATATCTCATCACACAAGTAGTCTTTGGCTCATCCCTCTCAATAATCCTCACTTGGTAGAAACCCGATCTCAAATCAAGCTTGGAGAACCATCTTGCATCTCCAAGTGGATCAAACAAGTCATCGATTCAAGGGATAGGGTATTTATTTTTCACAGTTACCTTGTTTAGTGCCCGGTAGTCGATACATAACCAAAGGGATCAATCATGCTTCTTTTGAAATATTACTAGTGCACCATATGGGGCCTTAAAAGGTTGGATGTGCCCTGCATCCAAGAGTTCCTTCAATTGTCTCCTTAGCTCTTCCAACTCTGGTGGTGCCATACAATATGAGACTGCGACAAGGGGTTTAGCACCAAGTTCCAACTCAATCTTGTGGTCCACCTCTCTTCTTGGTGGTAGCTTTTTTGGCAACTCAGGTGGCATGACATCCTTGTACTCATCAAGGACACAAGAAATCTCCTCAGACAAACTCCTTATTAGCAGTGGCATTTTCCTCCTTGATAGCCACTAAGAATTTCGGCCCTACCTTCTTCACTCCTTTAGAGAGTTGCATGGTTAAAAGGATCTTGGTCTTCGTTGGTACCTTTCGGGATAAAGGTACCATGTTTGCATTCCCCTTCTCCATAATACACATAGTGTTTACAAATGGGATTGAACTGGCTTTCTCCTTGTTTATGAATTCTATACCTAACACCACCTGTAAATCATCTATAGGAACAATAGAAAAATCTACTAAACCATGCCAGTCACCTATACGAATCTCCACATTCTTTGCCACTCCACACATGCTTTTAGCCTTCGAGTTTACTGCCTTTATCCAACCATTGGTGGGTGTGTACTTGAGGCCCAACAGCTTGGCTTCTTCTTCCTTCATAAAGTTGTTCATAGCACCAGTATCCACTAAGGCTCTTATACCTTAATCTTCGCGTTTATGAACAATCACCCCTTCTTCTTAGTTTTTGGTACCTCAACTTTGGCATTGATGGCATGAAGGACTTTTAAGGATCTGCACCTTCCCTCAGCTGATTTTGACGTTTCTTCTTCGAGCATCCCAAACTTGTTCTTCTTCAGACAATCCCTAATTTGATGAGGTCCATCACAAAGGTAGCACTTCAGTGTGGGACGTTCGCCACCCTTGTCTTCTTTATGGCCTTTGTTTGAACCTTCTTTCAATTTTCCGCCCTTTAAAATTCCATCTTTGCCTTGCTTCTTCTCTCCCCCACCCTTGCCGTTGTCACTCTTTTGGGACTTAGAGTGGTGGACATCCCTTCTTACTTCATAAAGGGATTCAGCTACTGCGATGGCATTAGCAAGGTCTTGCACACCTCTCCTCTCTAACTCTGTTTTGGCCCATAATTGTAAGCCATCATAAAAAGCAAAGAAAGCTTTCCTATCCAGATAGTCGGGAATCTCAAGCAACACCTCTTGAAATTCTCGAACATATTCTCGAATGCTTTTTGAGTGGGTGAGCCTTCTCAACTTAGCTCAAGCTTCCTTCTCTACGTTCTCAGGGTAAAACTGCTTCTTCAACTCTTTCTTAAAGTCATCCCATGTGTTCATAGTGCAGGTCTCCTTTTCAATATTGCTGTATCTTCTCCTCCACCATACCATGGCCATGTCTACAAAGTAAAGAGAAGCACGGTCGATCATCTTGGCATGATTCGTAATGCCAAGCACCTTGAAGTATTGTTCCATACTCCAAAAGAAGTTATAGATGGCCTTTGCATCTTTTGCTCCTCCAAAGCCCTTAGGCTCTGGGATCTTTACTTTTTTAGAAGCAGTGGAAGTAACAGGTGCCACACCTCCTTATGTCACCGCCATCTTACACAAACTCCAATCCCCCTTTACTTCCTTGAACTCGGCAGACGAACTAGCAAGTGCTTCCATAAGTATAATAATTTTAGCAACAAGAGAAGATTCCAACGAACTCACCTTTTGGGAAGCATCCGAGGCAACGATATTAACGGTCCCATTCATTTCTTCCTAACCTAGAGACTACTCCTTCTCCAGTTCCTCTACTCTTTGGTCCCAGTCATCGATCCTTTCCCAATCTTCCCTTACGGTGATCTCCAACTTCGAGAGCCTAGCCATCACTTCAACCATGACGTCCTTTGTAATAGATCTTTCTTTCTTTCCCTTGTTGGTAGGAGGAATTCTCTCAACCTCCCTTCCTTCATAGGTAGTCACTTTGCTTGAACCAGCCATCTCGACGACACTTAAAGGATCTCTAACGTTGGCTCTGATACCATTTGTAATGGGCTTGGACTTTCACCAACGGTCGTTCGACACTTGAATGCATTCTTGTTCCCAGGTCAGCCTTATACTTGAAACACTTTACTAAAGAGAAGAAGAAATGTGGGATAATGTAAGAACATTTCTATTAAAGAACTCTCAAGAAAGCTACAATGCTTACAATGGACTCTATGATCTTCTATCTTTTAAATGAGACAACCCCCAATGGGTATTTATACTTGCTTCTTCTTAAAATGGATGCTTAAGATCTACTTGATCTAATGGTCAATATTGACCTTCTAGAATTCTCTACAATATTACATACTTCATGTATATTATGTATATATTTACAACATTTTACAAGCTTCTATAAGATTCTATATTGTTCCATAATGTTCTATAAGCTTTCACAAGCTTATATAGTCTTCTACCATATTCCAGAAACTTCCAGGGCCTTCCATAAGCTTCTACCATACTTTAAAAGACTCTTTTGGGCCTCAAACCTCATCTTGTAGGTTTTAAAACATGTGGAACGTGACATTTGGGATGGGGCGTAAAGGCCTCTAATTTATAAGATGAACAGGGAATCTTTGATGGCGCTTGAATTGTGCATTTCATATATATATAAGAGCACAACTTGTTGTCTCCTTTTTGTACACAAAGTAGGCTGAAAATGCACCATAATGCATAATAGTTGTTGATAGGTGTTGATGCCTTGTGCGTACGCGTTTGAAATTTCAATTATTAGGTGAAAAACCTCACCACAATTTGCTTGTGCTTCTATGCGCAATCACACTTTTGGGCTTACCATTTTGTGCCATATCTACTACTCATTGCACATCTATTAAATTATAGTCTACTTTAATTTATATCCATGTACCATTTCTAAGGATTAAAACTTGAAGGTATTCCCGGTTATGGAATTTTGGACAAAAAAAATAGGAAAAAGTGAGTAAGAAAGATCGATGTATTTTCTGTGTTATATATTTATTCTATCTGATCATACCTTTATATAGGTTTACAGAAAAATTGAAAATTAAAAAAAATCTTCAATAGAACTAGATATTTTTGGTCATATCAAAGTAAAATAAAATCAGGAAACTACCCATCAGAATCTGCAGGACTAAAACAACTTAAAGACTAATTCAGACTTGGAATCAACTTCCAACACCCTCTCTTGATTCAAAGTTGGACATTTAAATTTTTTGAAGCACTCTCCCCATCTTTAGAATATTCCGTGAAGCACTTCTCTTCACCAATTGATACACTTCTCATCATTCTGTTGATTCCCTTCTCACCAACCTGTGATCATTGAAGCACATCTCTCCAAACACATCTTGCTGCACTTCTCACCAGCTTTCAAAAAAGAGTTTCTTTATCAACCAACTCCATCATATTTGCTTGTTCCTTTTTCAATATGCAATCTTTCTGTAGGTGTCCAAATCTTTTACAGTTCAAACATTGAGGTTTTCCCTTATGCCAAAAATCTTCTCTTCATGCCCCAATTTCTTGTAATGATCACATTGAGGAATTTTACCTTTTCCTTTTGATGATTTGGCTAGAAGAGCTCTTTCATCAATTTGCTCAATTCCAACTTTCCTCATGGCCCTTCTTTGCTCTTAAGCCTACAAGGCATTGATTTATTTTGAAAGGGTTATTTGACTGATATCTCTTGAATCTTCCAGAGATGAAATTTTTGCCTCAAATCGTTCAGGCAAACTTATAAGCATCTTATCCACAATCCTACTGTCTAGTAGATCTTTACGTAACAGCCGAATTTTATTCACCACCTTCATCAACCTATTAGAATATTCTCATATGGTCTCCTACTCCTTTATGCTTAAAGTCTCAAAATCTCTTTTGAGATTCAACAATTCCATCTTTGTTGTCCTATCATTGCCCTGATATAATTCTTTCAGTATGTCCCAAGCTTCCTTGGCTATTTCATAAGTCATAATTCTCGTGAAAACTATTTCTAACACAGCAACATGAATCAATGATAAAGCTCTTGGAGCTTTTGCTTCTTCTTCTTTATGGGCTCTAATTTGATTGAGCGTTGGATTGTTTCCTAAAGGTGGTAGTTCTCGTACAGTATCAACCCACTGTCACAAACCAAGCCCTCTCAAGT
>JANIIA010026344.1:0-12693 GCA_027478495.1 Erythroxylum alaternifolium | reverse complement strand
GCTTTGTAAAACTCTTATCTTTTGATGATAATGAAATATGATTGTGTTTTTGCTCATGACTCTCAAAGTTTGTAGATCTCTTTTTCAAGCATTTATAAGGGTAAAATTTTGTATTCTGACTTCAGGGGAAAATTTGTATTAATCTAGGCTAGTTTGGACAATATTGTCTACTTAGAAGGTGTAGTTTATCCTTTTAGCTTTCCAATGATATAATGTTTGTAATTTTTGGACATTGAAGTTGAGAGATATGTTTTTTATAAGTTAGTGATGATGTATACGGTGTACACTGGACACATTATAGCCTTTTCTTCACTTGAGTTAACAAAAAATGAGTTCTATGGTGTTTTGAAATGGAAGAATTAGTGTGATAAGTTAGAGATAAAATAAAGGTGATAAAGGGAGTTGAATGTGTGCTGAATTATTGAAGAAGGTATTGACATGGTTGATGTTGTATTTATGTGATCATAGCAGAAATTTATAATGATTGAGTATAAGTTTGAATGTTGTGTTTTTGGGTTGATGATCAATCATAGACTATGATTTGGTTGTAAATGATATTGAATTGGAATGGAAGTGAAAATGATGAGGAAAATAAGTTAGAAATAATAGATATGCATAAGAGAGGTCATAGGTAACTTATAGGAGTTAGAAATCTAGAATTTGACCCATAAATATATGTTGGGTGGACTTTATGTCTACTAGGTGGACCTTCTCGGGTATTCTAGCGTTTCAGCTCAGTTCATGTCCGTTTGGAGGGATATATGTCCGTTAAACGGACATTCTCGAGATAATTATGAAAATGTGAAAATTTTCACCCTCTAGATGGCAAAATCTCTTTTCGAAGTCTTCACGGAAGTTGTAGAAATTGAAGTTCTCTTCAAAACTGTACTTAAATGACCTTGATTCGATGTCCATAGCCAAAGTTATGTTTTTTGTCCCAAATCGTGTTCATTTTATAAGTTATGGGCCTATCAATGCTTTCCTATAATTCATTTAGGCTTGAATGGAGCTTGAAATGTGCTTAGTTTGTTGTGGAAATAAGAGATAAATAGAGTGATATGCTTAGGGTGATGATTGAGGATATGAACATAAGAATAGATTGTCGTTTATCAAGCGCTTAATTATGGATGTTGGGATGTTATAAGAACCCTTCAGAGAGCTATGCTCATATTTCATGACTCACAAGTTAGACACCGAAAACAGGGTCTAACATGGTTTAGTATCAGAGCACGGGTTAGACTTTGAAAATGAGGTCGAACATCTTATGGTATCAGAGCATGAGTTAGACTCCGGTCCAAAAATACATCACTTAGGAAAGGATACATTGCCGAGGATAGGATAGCATAGTAAGGAGTTAAAGTTGTAGCAAAGGAGTCAGTATAATTCTACCATCTTGTTCTTATGTTAAATATTTTCCTTATACTGTATCATGTATAGCTTGACATGTTGATTTGGTTATATTGCTTTTGCTGAAGTTTGATTTCGAAAAAAAAGTTGTGAAATCTACCTTTTTAGCCAAATCTTGCATGCTTAAGTTTTCGATCTAACATAGAAGCCTTCATTCGTTAATGTCTTACATCAAAATCTTGAGTAATCTTTATCATCATCTCTTCTAAAGTAGGCTTTTTAGCTTGAGATACTTGCTGATAGAGAGTTGTTCCTTGCTAGCCCTTAATTTCCTAACAAAAATTTGGGTGATTTCTCCATCTCAGATTATATATTTTATTTTATGGATTGTTTTGAGGTGTTAGAGCATTCCCTTTATAATCCCTATGTTTAGTCTGTACTGATTCAAAATTATACGCTAAATGTTCTAGCCTACACACCTCACATACATAACTTAACCTTGTGGACTCATCATCAATCTATTGATTTTTATACTAAAAAATTCCATCTAGTTTTCCAATTACACCACTACATCAACTTCGTATACTTTGGCTAGCTTATTAATTTTGACTCGAGAAGAGCACCACTAGTAGTTTCTCATTTCCTTATCTTCAATAAGGTTTTCGGCTGCTTCTGATGTCTTATTATTAAGGGGTACCCCCAGTTGCTACATCTATTGACTGCCTTCTATTCTAAATTAAACCATTATAAAAGGTTTGGATTTGCATCCAAAGTAGTAGACCATGATGTGGGCATCTTCTCATCACCTGTTTATACCTTTCCTATATCTTATATAATGATTCAGAATCATCCTGGGAGTAGGAGGAGATATCATTCCTCAATTTTGCAATCTTCAATGGTGGAAAGTATTTCAATAAAAAATTTTCTGCCACTTAACCCCATGTATTAAGTGACAATCTTGGCATTGTGTTTAACTATTGCTTAGCCTTTCCCTTTAAAGAAAATGGGAACAATTGTAGTATTTTCACATCATCATTAGCCCCATTAATCTTAAAAGTTTCATAAATCTCCAAAAATTTTGAGATATGCCCATTTGGATCTTCATCTTATAGTCCTTTAATTAAACCAAATGTTTCACCAGCTGAATAATACTCGACTTGATCTCAAAGTTGTTGGCATTCACAATCAGTTTAACAAAGTGAAGTCTAGTCTAGCATAATCACATATTGTACTTGGATGGTCTACCATGGTTCATAATTCTTCAGTATAAATTTGACCTCTCAAGTTCTCTATCTTTTGATCTACCTTGAACTCTCTCAATTGTGTTATGTAGAAATTTCTATGAGCTATTCTTTCAATTTTTAGATCTTCGTTCACTAGGCTTGTTGTATCAATTTGGGTCATAAACTAATTAAAGAGTCAACATCTGCGAGAATAAGAAAATTAAACACTTAATAAAATAAAATAGGAAAAAATAAGAAATAAAGTAAAAATGGCTATATTAATAAAAGCTAGATTTTCCTAATATTACTAGTCCCCAACAATCACTCCTGGTAAATGCAAAATTGACCATATGTATACCTCATATTTGATATATTTTTGCTTGATATTTTATGTTTTTATTGTATAGTTTGTACTTAATTTACTCTTAGTGCATTCATAGGTTATAATTTCCTTTATGGATTAAAAGGAGAAGAATCCAAATAAAGACATGGCATAAAATGACTATTTGCAACAAACAAGCGATACACGACTGTGTCTATAGTTGTGTAAATCTCTCAGCTCATGCAGAATCTCAAATGTTAGAGATTTTAGGTTATACACAGTCCAGTACACAGCCATGTGCTAAACCGTGTATCTCCCAAAAATTCTAAAATTTACTATAAAAAGACGTGAGCAAAGGCAGATGGGAGGAGTAGACATATAGAGGTGATTCCAAATGTAGAGGTCATTCAAAAGGGGCTATATTGATTCAAAGAAGTGAAAAACATGAAGAAATCATCGACGTTTCTAGTAGAATACATCATTAAACCCCTACCTTCGAAGAACATTTTATAGAAAAGAGGGGAGATTTAGAATTATGAATTTTTTGTTGTATATTCATTTTTCTTTCTTTTTATGTTTGATTTTATTTTCTAACATTTGTAACTAAACACCTTTAGTGTCTAGGTGTTATAAACCATAGTTTGTGATACAATATGTTTCAGCTTTTTATTAATGCAATTATTTTAGACTGATCCATTCATATTCAAGGAGGCATTTGTGTCGACAAATGTGACCTTCTTGGAGGAAGAATTTGTGAGAAATCATGAAGGAAGAAGTGAAATAGTATTTAAGGAGTTAATTATTTTATTCAAACCAAGAGTTGATTCAGATATAGCGGAATAAGATGTCGAAATGAATTTAAAAGTTGAATCGAAAGAGCAGCCTGAACGTCAAGTAGTGCCTAGACATAATAGGAGGGGTTATGAGAAAACTAGACAGGTATCTAGGTCTAGGAGAAGGTATAATTTCCATCTTAGATCAAGAACTAACGGGTCCCATTATTTATACACAAGCTATTAATGACATTGATGTAAAAAAGTGGCTCGAGGCAATGGAATTGGAAATAGATTCCATGTACGCCAATAAAGTCTGGATCCTTGTAGATCTACCACCAGGTGTAAAAGCCATAAGGCGTAAATGGATCTTTAAAAGGAAGAAAGGATTAGATGGAAAGGTAAAAAGGATCAAATGGAACGATAGAGATCTTTAAAGTTAGATTGGTAGCTAAGGGCTATACTTAAAAGGAGGGTATAGACTATAAGGAGACTTTTTCTCCGGTTTCCATTCTTAAGTCCATCAGAATTCTTTTGGACATAAACACTTATTTTGATTATGAAATATGGTAAATGGATGTCAAGACCGCATTTCTTAATGGGAATCTTGAGGAGACCATTTATATGGCCCAATCAGAAGGATTTGTTGAGCCAGGTAATGAGTATAAGGTATGCAAGTTGCAAAGGTCCATTTATGGACTTAAGTAAGCATCTAGGTCTTAGAACATTAGGTTTGATAAGGCTATCAAAACCTATAGATTCATACAAAACCTAGATGAGCGCCTAGATGAGCCTTGTGTTTATAAAAGGATACAAGAAGATAAGGTTACTTTCCTAATTCTGTATCTCGATGAAATTCCCCTCATTGTTAATAATGTAAGAATGTTATCTACGGTCAAGGGATGGCTGAACGAACAGTTCTCAATGAATGATTTGGGAGAGGCTAGCTATGTTCTAAGGATAAAGCTTATAAGGGATCATAAGAACAAGCAAATAGTCTTGTCTCAGCTGACCTCAATTGAGGATATGCTTAATAAGTTTGCCATGCAGGATTCCAAAAGGGGACTTACTAGACATGGAATCAGACTTTCAAAGGAGCAAGCCCCTAAGACACAAGATAAGATCGAACACATGCACAACATTCCATATGCTTCGGCAGTTGGAAGTTTAATGTATGTTATGCTTTGCACTAGACCAGATATCTACTATACAGTGGGACTGGTAAGTAAATTTTAGTCCAATCCAGGAATGGAGTATTGGATTGCAGCTAAGTGCATACTGAAGTATCTTCATAGGAAGAAGCACTTAATGCTTGTTTACTCTAGAAGTGACCTTATTCTAATAGAATATACAGATTTTGATTTCCAATCAGATGTTGATTTAAGGAAATCAACTTCTGTTTCTATATTTACTTTGGGAGGTGGAGCCATAGTCTAGAAGAGTGTCAAGCAATCTTATGTTACTGATTAGACTATAGAGGCTGAGTATGTTGCCGCTTGTGAAGTAGCAAAAGAAGCAGTCTAGATCTGCAAGTTCCTAAAGGATTTGGAGGTAGTTCTCAAGGCAAAAAAGGCCATAACACTTTATTATGATAATAGTGGGGCAGTGGCTAATTCTAAAGAACCTCGAAACCACAAAGTCAGCAAACATATTAAGAGAAAGTATCATCTCATAAGGGAGATAATATAATGTGGTGAGGTGAATGTGGCAAAGAATACCACAGATCAAAACATTGTTGATCCATTCACGAAGACACTGTCACAAAAGAGCTTCGAGGGTTACCTAGAAGGCATAGGAATGACAGATATGTCAAACTTGCTTTAGGGCAAGTGGGAGATTATTAGAGTTATGTAAATATAGTGCCTTAGAAAGCAAGTGTATTTACATAAAACTTAATTTTCTTCCAGTTACATTATTGTAATTAAAATATTTATTATTAATAAAACAAAAGAGTTTGGTTTTATTTGTCTGAGCATAATATAACTAGTCAAAAGGTACCAAGATTCTTTTGTAAGTAATATACGTATACGTGGAGATGTATGAGAAACATGTATATTATTAAAAGCTAAATTAATTGATTAACAGTTGAATAATCAAGTTGGTCGCTTGATTATGGTTTAAACTATAGTATTGCAATTTACCTTCGTGTAAGTAAAGGAGTTTACTTTAAAGTAATGATTAGTTTTAAATTATGATAGTAGTTGAGTATTGGCAATCGCATTATTAAATGAATTTGAAATCACGTATGTTTTTAAAGAATAAAGTAGGCATTACTTTATTATTAAAACATACACCTTAGCATTCGTTTATTACGAACCACAACCTTGATGAGTGGTGAACTCATGAGTGTTTCTTTATAATTCTTGATATGATTGGAATGGATTTTTATAGGGTATCAATCTAGTGTCCACATGTTGGAATTATTAATTGAAACATGCATCAGGGAACATTCACTCAAATAAAGAGTTTATGTTGATATCATCACTTCTAGATATTTTACGAAGATTCGTGATTAAATTAGCGACAGTAGTTTGATAGACTAGTTAGCCATCAAGTCTTAACACCAAGATTAGATCTTGTGTGTTAATCACCATGTAGAGTGAAATGAGAGATCCATCAGGAAAAACCAATATAAGGGAAAAATAGTAATTTTACCCTTTATTGTGCGGATGGCTATAATATAGTTCATAACAGAGTTTGCAAATGGACATCGTATTAATAAATTGAAATACATTTTCTTATAATTTTAATTAATTCAAGAATTCAACCAATTGTTTTTAGTGGAATGACATTTGGTTAATGCGTCGGAATTAATTCTAATGAGATTAAATTAATTTCGAGCTTATTAGAGCTTGAATTATTTAAGTCTAATTAGATTCCACACTTGGCTTCTAGGAAGATTATCAAGGAAAGTAAGAAAAATAAACGCAGGTTATCGGAAAGAAAATAAGAGAGGTTGGAGAGAAATGGACGAATTGGATTCGAGCCAATAAGACCAAGAAATTTAATTAAGAGATAATTAAATTGGGTCTTAAGCCTATAACTAAATGTTAGGCTTTCACTAATTGATTGTTAATTATAAGCCCAAAGGAAAATTTAATATTGGGCTAGATTTTGGTTTGATTTTATTAATTAGATTAATTGAATTATTATTTAAAAAACAAAAGAGCAAAACCGAATTCTATAAAGATGTGGAATTGTGCTTCTACTGTGTTTTGATCTTGGAAAAAGTTTTTAAAATCTACTATTTAGCCAAACCAAGCATGTTTTTTTTTGTTTTCAATCTAACAATATATATATTTATCTATCTATCTATCTATCTATCTATCTATCTATCTATATATATATATATATATATATATAGTTACTATAGCTATATGGCGTGATATGGACACCCCAATCATATTGGGCTTAAGTCCATAACTATCCATTATGTAAGTTTGAACAATCCTAACGTGCATTCTCTAACACATCAAATTAAACACATAAGTTTTTGTTGTGAAAATCTATGGATCCTAAAATTTGGAGGTTGATTCGACTTTTGAATCAATTTGCTTACTAATTTTAATCTCAGCAAAATTTAATTTTGCATGTCATTTATATTTGGAATTTAATATTAATCAAATTAAATTAAACTCCAATTTCTAAAAATTAATACACCTTAAAATTAATTATTTGATGTGAAAATTAAACACTTTAATTTTGTCACACATTGCACTTTCTAGTCATACTAGAAAATGTAATGCTTCAGTTAAATTAATTCAAAATTAATTTCCAAAATTTCCTAAAATTTCCAGAACGCCAAATCATCATTCCATTTTCCATTCATCTTCGGGTGATTTCAAGTTCGTCAAAATAATTATGGAATCACCCAAAATCATCAAGACAATCGAAACTACACCTAGACATATAAAATGACAAATTTGACATCTAAAATTTTTCCGGAAATCTAATTTTGAGCAAATTCATTTTGGCATGTATAAGAAATGAAAATAACACATTTTTATCACATAAAATATTTTTAAGGTTCTGGAATCAAAACATAGACATACAAAATTTTCAAACAAAAAAGTTCCATCAATTTTCAACAAAACCAACAAGATTTGTTTACTGGTTGAAAAAATAACAAACATGGGATAGTAAAATAGGAACTTGATCACAACAAAGTTAAAATGGAATGAGTCTCATTTGCTTTTGCATATGTATCTTTAAATGTGTTCTTGATAGTGATTGCAAATGAATGTTGAACTATGTTGTGTTGAAATTGAAAAATGCTTATGATTTTGATGGTGATATGAAGAATTGTGATAAATGAGTGTTATGTTCTGAAATGATTATATGATATTATTGCATTCAGAATGTACTTCTGTAATGAATTAAAAAGTGATTATATTTTTAAATGCTTCTTTTATTATGATGCAAATTGTAGAATATGAGTTATAGCTCTAAATGAATCATTACGTTGATTGAGCTAAATGTTATTTATTGATATATATGTGCTCTGTTTTGAGTGAATACATCGATGATGGTTCACTCACTGAGTTCGCAAAATTCATCAAAATTACAACGTTGATTTTCAAGTACTGGAAGGAGACCTTGCTAGTAGAGCAAACTAACTGAAGTTTAGTACTGTCCATTTTTGGATCAAGATATGGCTCAAAGGTTTGGTCAACTATCATCTGAGGATTTTAGACAGAGTACTTTGTATAGTTTTCATTTTATATAGAATCTTTTGTTTAAAATAGTGTGATCACAGATGGTTTCTATAATGTGAATATATGAACAGTTTGTAATGAAATAGCTGTAAAACATATGTTGTTAATGAAATGAGATAAGTTGTTTTGTTTTATGATTACTTCTAATATGTATGATGCCAAAATAAGTGAATGTGACTGCTCTAACACGCCATTCCCATAGGGTATATGCTCGGATATTCTAAAAAATTTCAGGCATATGTCCTATGGTAGTGGGATGTTATAAATTTTGGTATCAGAGCATGGTTTGGTATCTCTATGGACATATAGGAGTCGTTTAATATGATATCTGGTGAGAAATTTGAATAATGTTCAAACTTGTTGTCTATTATAGGTAGTCTGCCATAGGGGACCGAGTTGTAGAGTCTGATGACCTTAAGTCTATAGGAGCCAATAGAGATTCTCCTATGCTATAGTTTGAGCCAATGCCCTCGAGAGTACCTGAAAGGAGAGAAAGGAGGTATGATAAGCTTCGAAAATAGGGAGCTATAGACTTCTACAGAAGTATAGACCCTGCTGAGGCAGAGAGCTTGTTAGAAAGGGTAGAAAGAATATTGGAGTAGATAGATTGTGAACCAGATGAGAGGTTTGATTATGCTGCCTCGTTACTACAAGGTCCAGCTTACTAATGATTGAAGACCATTCCTGGTAGTTCGGCCCGACCATATAGACTAACTTGGGAAGACTTTTTAAAGGTCTTCAAGGAAAATTAAATGCCAAAGATTTAACTGGATAGGAAAATGAAGGAGTTCTTCGATCTAAAATAGGGGAACCTCACTATAGTTGAGTATGAAGTGCAGTTTAATGAGTTATTGGGTTATGCTATAGCTCTGGTCCCAACTGAGGACGACAAATGTAAACAATTTCAAGATGGGCTGAATATGGAAATCAAAACAAGACTGGCGATCACTAATTTGAGTAGCTTTGCTGAGTTGAGAGCCGTTTCGATTAGAATTGAACATCTGTTGACGGATGAAAGAGGTGAGTATAAGCAGGAGTTCAGACTGAAGAGACCTGGTGAATTTCAAGCTAATTCAGGTAGAAAATTCAACAAACGTCATAGTGGATCATCATGATCATAGTTGAGATCAAGACCGTCAAGATTTAAGACAAGAGGCAGCTTGACCTCTTTTGTTAGAAGCCAAGCATCTAAGGGACCGACATATAGCAGGCAGCCATCACAGATGCCTAGCTGTAGGTACTGGGGGAAGAAAAATGGTGGCGAATGTTGGAGGTTAACAAGAGCTTATTTACTTTGTAGATCTTATGAGCATCAGCTTAGGGATTTTGAAGTCTAGTCTGAAGTGACAAGGGGCTTAGTGCCTGAGACGACTGTCCAGCAAAGTATAGCTAGTGGAACGAGATAGAGAGGCAGAGGTAGAGGCAGAACTAGTTCCGCAAGTCCTAGTGTAGTACTGAAGTGCAAAGTAATCAGTTACGGTCCCAACCCAGAATTTTTGCTATTACCAGACAAGAGGCTCAAGACTCCTCAGATGTCATTGCAGGTGTGTTACATGTCTTTCAATTTGAGGCATTTGCATTATTAGACCCTGGGTCTAGACATTCATTCATCACCCCACATTTGGCATCTAAACTGTATTATGAGAGAGAGATAATGAAATTTGGAATAGAGGTGAGTACTCTAGTGGGTAGCGCGACAGTAATTAGTGAGGTATGTAAAAGGTTTGTAGTTCGGATTGATCGAGCAAAGTTACAAGCTGATTTGATTATATTGCAATTGAAAGAGATAGACCTCATTTTAGGCATAGCTTAGCTCACTACTTATAGGGCGGTGATGAACTGTTATACTAAGGAGGTAGTTCTTGAATCCTCTAATCAGCCAAGAGTGGTGTTTCGAGGAGTTAGTCAGGCAGTACCAGCCTGACTAATTTCATTCATAAGTGCTTTGAGATTGATCCAACGTAGATGTGAGGCTTATCTAGCCCACGTAGTTGATACTTGGAATGAGCAAACAATTCAGGATATTCCTGTTATCAGGGATTTTCCTGATATATTTCCTAGTGAATTATCAAGTTTACCCCCAGACAGAGAGATGGAGTTTACCATTGATCTTATTCGAGGTACCGCTCCTATATCGATTCCTCCATATAGGATGGCACATGTGGAACTTAAGGAGCTCAAGGCCCAGTTACAGGAGTTGTTAGATAATTTATTAGACCCAGTGTGTCACCTTGGGGAGCTCCAGTATTATTTGTGAAAAAGAAGGATGGGACCTTGAGATTGTGTGTTGATTACAGACAGTTGAATCAGGTGTCAGTGAAAATCAAGTACCCCTTACAGAGGATAGATGATCTACTTGATTAGTTACGGGGAGCTCAAGTGTTCACTAAACTAGATTTAAGATCTGGATACTATCAATTGAAGATAGCTGAAGCGGATGTGTAAAAGAGTGCATTCAGGACCATATATGGGCATTTCGAGTTTTTGGTGATGTTTTTTGGATTAACAAATGCTCTGGCAACTTTTATGACCTTGATGAATAAGGTATTTTGGCCTTATCTAGATCATTTCGTGATTGTATTCATTAATGATATCTTGGTGTACTCAAAGGGCAGTGAGGAACATTTTGAGCATTTAAGGCTAGTGTTACAAATAATAAGGGAGAAGCAATTGTATGCCAAGTTTAGTAAGTGTGAATTCTGGCTAAATCAAGTAGTGTTCTTGGGTTATATAGTGTCTAGACAAAGCTTACAAGTAGACCCAAAGAAAGTTGAGGCAGTGATGAAGTCAAAAACCCTGAGGATTGTATCTGAAATTCAAAGCTTTCTTGGCTAGCAGGATATTACAAGAGGTTTTCACTGATTTTAGCCCCTTTGACAAAACTTTTAAGGAAGGATGTACCTTTTAGATGGACTAATGAATGCCAAAGGAGTTTTAAAGAGTTAAAGTATCGGTTGATTACAACACCAGTTTTAGCTATTCTATTTGGATCTGGAGGATATGTTGTGTATAGTGATGCCTCACATCAAGGATTAGGGTGTTTTTTGATACAGCATGGTAAGGTGATTTCATACGCATCGAGGCAGTTAAGACCCCATGAGTTCAACTACCCAGTTCATGATTTGAAATTGGTTGCAGTAGTATTTTCTTTAAAGATTTGGAGACACTATTTGTATGGTGAGACATTTCAGATATTCATAGACCATAAGAGCTTAAAATATTTGTTGACTCAGAAAGAATTGAATATGAGATAGAGAAGATGGACTAAACTGCTGAAAGATTATGATTGTACGATTGAATATCATCCTGGTAAAGCTAATGTGGTAGCAAATGCATTAAGTAGAAAGTCTAATAGTAATGTGGAACAAATACAGGCCTCAAGGTTACCAAACCTAGTATAAATGAGGGCATTAAATGTTGAATTGAATTTGGGCCAAAATGAAGCATTAGGAGCTACATTGAATCTTAGGCCAATATTGCATGAGAGAATCAGAAAAGCTCAAAGTAAAGATCCAGAATTAGTGAAGCTTATTGAGAAGATAAAAACATGATTCGAATTTTGAGTTTGAGTTGAGAGATGAGACACTGTGGTTGAAGCAAAGATTATATGTACTTGATGTTGATTATTTAAGAAGAGAGATTCTAGAAGAAGCACATGTGGCAACTTATGTTATGCATCCTGGTACTACCAAGATGTATAGTATGCTAAAACAACATTTCTAGTGGCCAAGGATGAATAAGCAAGTGGTGAGTATGTCACTAAATGTTTGACTTGTCAGCAGATTAAGGCTGAGCATCAAGCTCCAGTTAGGAAGTTACAATCATTGCCAATTCTGGAGTGGAAATGGAAGAGAATTACTATAGATTTTATTATGGGATTGCTTAAGACTCCGAGACAACATGATGCTATTTGGGTCATTGTTGGTAGATTAACGAAATCGGTCGATTTCTTACCTGTGAGGGAGAATAATTCACTAGGTTAATTAACCCAGAGGTATGTAAATAAGATTGTAAGATTACATGGTGTCCTAGTATCTATTGTGTCTAATCAGGATCACATATTTACTTTTAGATTCTAAGGTAGTTTACAGACAGCATTGAGTACAAAGTTGAATTTTAGTACAGTATTTCATCATTAGACAGACTGACAGAGTGAAAAGCCTATTAGGACTATTGAGGATATGCTCAAGGCTTGTGTTTTGCAGTTCCAAGTAGCATGGGACCAATATATAGCATTTATTGAATTTGCATATAATAATCATTATCACAGTAGTATCGGTATGGCTCCATATGAAGCCTTATATGGCAGGAAA
>JANIIA010026304.1:0-12694 GCA_027478495.1 Erythroxylum alaternifolium | reverse complement strand
ACATTAATACTTTAATTCCATCAATCCATGAAATAAATCCTCCCAAACTTGACAAAATAATTAAACTCCAAATAAAATGATTTATCTAGCAAGACCACAAAATTTATTTAAATCATGCTTAATAAAAAAATTTCGGGGCCCAACAATAACAAAGTATTTTAATGTGCATTTGAGAAATGTAAGATATAAACAACTCTTAACTTGTTTGGAACTGATGAGAAGAGCTACCATAAAGAGATTTCATCAAAAGAAGTAAGGAATGGTTGTATACAATGGTAAGATATGTTCTTAATATATTGTCAAATCTAGAGAAAAACTAAAAGGAGGCTAAAAGTTATATAGCTCATTATGTGCACAAGTACTACGTCAAAGAGGCATATATGAGGTGTTATTGGAAGAGTGTAACTCTAATACCAGGTGAACATTTATAGCCAATACTTAAAGAAGAACATGAACAAAAGATCAATCCTCCTTTATATAAGAAAAGAGCAGGAAGGATAAAGATGAAGAGAATAAGGGAAGTTGGTGAAATAAAAGAACAATGGGATTATTTAAACAAGGACTGGTGGCCACATAATTTGTAAGAAATGTAAACAAGTTAGATATAATTCCAGAACTTATAAGATACCAATGCCTAGGTCAGTTTCCATGAGCAAAATGACGGTAAGCTCATTTATTTCATATTGATAAAAGAATTAGAATTTATGATAATAAAAATTGATATTATTTGTCTAATATAGGGTTAAGTATATGCCTTCCCAAGAAAGCATTGTAGTAGATACATCATAAAGAAAGAGAAAGGAACCTATGAAGAAACTGAAACAAAGAGGAAGGAAACCAAAGTTAGAAGATCTCCATCTTTATAAGGTTAAGAGCAGGAGAAAAGGTTGGACCAACAAAAATAACAAGAAGTAAAGGAAGTACATAACTTATGGTGCCTTCTATTTTTGAAGCTCATATGCACTTTTTAGTCCTATGTAATTAGAGACATCCCTCTTAAACACTTAAACACTTAACCAAAAGTGAAAAGATTAAGAATTAACTAAAAAGAAACTAATTACAAATAAGCATGTACAAAATACTAATTAAAATAAAGAACAAAAGCTAAAGCACCACACTATTTAGTAATGGCGCCAAAATTGATGAAGTGAATGTTAATGCTACGTAAAATAAAATAGACTATAGTAATGGTAAGTCTAGGTTAATTTCACAGAGAGTGTTCACTTAGCTTTTGTTATGAAAATAATCGATGTTTAGGTTTGGGAGGGGGGAGTTGGTTTGGTTTTGAAATAAGAAAATAAAATGAAACTAAACTAAAAAAACAAATTAAAGAAAACATTTAAAAATGATGACAGTGATGAATTCGTTGGGAGTCCGATTCTTTGGTTTAATCTCGGCCTACACCCAGTTGAACATACTTCATTAATTTATTGTTCTCAAACCTCTCCTGGCAACTATTGGTCGTAGATTAACAACAAGCTTTGTTCATCTTGATTTTCCCTTAAGTCGTGTTTAATTAATAGATGCTCGTAACCTAGCCACAGAATACCTAGGATACAATCTCTAGATTTAATTGGACAGTCGCATTACGAATCAGGAAAATAGACCAATCTAAGCAACAACCACATACGCTCGGATCATTTATCCTAGTTTATGTTATCCATAATGATTAGGAACCATTATTTGCTACAAATGAATCTCAAATATAATAATTATAAATTATATTGAAATTTTAGCTATGGGTTCATACATAAACAATTGAACAATAACAAAAACATGATCATTCTTATATAAAACCCAATCCTATATGCATAGGATAACACAATCAATTCCTAAAAAGAGAAAGAAATAACAAATGCAAAGAAAAATGCTTAACTACATCGTCAGTATCGATGTCACCTCTGAACTAACAAGATGCTAGCTCTCCATGCTTAACTAGGTCGTCAGCCCCTTCTACTCATCTTCTCCCGAAGCTTCATTCTCAGTTTTCTCCCAACCGAAAACACCAAACTATTCATCCCCTTGTGTTGTCACCATTTTTTTACTTTTATATGAAAACTTAAGGTTAAATGGTGAGTTGTCTATTGTCACACCCTTGACTTCGGTATGTCATGGGTGTGAGAGGTGTGTCACACTAGTGACATAGGTATGCATGGGCATGAGAATGGTCTCATGCCCATGCAGCTAGTTGTAAAGCCATGAGATATGCTCACGGTTGAACAATTATTTGGTCTGACCGTGAGCTCTTTTGCAACATTTCTTCATATTATTTTCCATTTTCTTGTCTTATTCTTGCTTTAATCTTCTTCTTCTTGTTCTTTGAAGACAAGTGAGTGTGATTCTTCATAAATGACCCAAATATAGTGCTTTGGACTCACTTTAGTTTTTTTGCTTCCAAATTGTGCCTAAAACCATATATGAACTAAAGTGAGTGTCTTAAGCATTTTCGTATCATTAGTCATTAAGCCTTATTAAATAATATATTCAATCAATTGAGCACATATCAATTTCCCCTACACTTAGCTTTTGACCGTCCTCCGTGAAAACATCAAAACTAAGATCACAGACCCAAAAACATTTAGTGATCTCTTATATTTCCCAAGAATACATAATCATAAATAAAGATGAATGATTTTCAAAAACTATAGCAAGAACTTAACATTCCAAGCTTCTACTTATACTCAATCAACATTCATCGCCTTCAGAAACTAAGTAATCTAATGGTAGACTTAGAAAATGTGCTTAACTAAGATACATCAATGGGTACACTCAAATACCAATCATGATCACAACATTCCACAACTTTGCAAATCATTTTATTTCTCCACCACTAAGGTTCACATGAATCATCATGAATCAAAGGACTTTTATAGTTGTAATGTGGAGAAGGATAAGGTGAGATGTACTTTGGTAAAATAGCATAAAAACAACCAAAACTAGTGAAACAAAAAAAAACACTCAATATAATCATTAAGCGTAAAAACTAACATTCAGTCATAATTGTGTACATCAACTATGATGAATGCAAAAACCATGTTTCCTAGCTTAAAATCAAGCGCTCACACCACAAACCACATCAAGCATATATTACTCTCAAAGTTTGATCATAAACAAACTTTATAATCATAAGGAGTGACCATTGAAAGCAACGTCCACCTCATATTCAACATACTCAAGTAACTCATTCAATACAACTTTAGAAGGAAAGACTAATAATGAGTAACTTTGCAAAACATATACATTTCCTCCTTGATACTTTTATTTAAACATTTTTCCTTTTCTTTTCTTTTTTCTTCCTTTTTCTTCTCTTTTTTTTTCTTTTCTCTTTTTCTTTCTTTCCTTTTCTCTTTCTTTTCTTTTGTTTTTTCTTTCTTTTCTTTATAAAAAAATTAAAAAGGCTCTACACCAACATTGGAATTCATAACATGAAATTCTAACAAATATACCCAACCCACATGTATGCACACCTTCATACTTAGATTTTTGTAAATCCATAAACTCAACAATCAACAAATACTTTACTAGCTTTAAGGCTTAGGTGAGACATTTGGTTAGGTTTAAAGCATGTAATGTGGTTAGCACAAAAGAAAGGCTAATAAAGCTCAAAGGGGATTAACAAAGGAAATTTTCATATTAAGAGGTAGGCTATTTGGCTAATGTAGCTTATAAAAAGAAAAAATGCATATATCATTTCTGCAGATAAAAATGTAGTCCTGAATAGAAAATCAAAAAAGTCAGGATGTACATGTCGTGAAGGTCACATATATAAACAAAAGACAATGAAACTGATATAGATGTGTCAGTCTAATAAGGTTCTCATTAACTTTTGTCTACTGTTAGTTATAACACTTTTAAAAATAATGCATATTGACCAATCACAAGAGTAAAAGTACATGTTAAAGTTTCCATAGATTTTTCTAGTCAATTTAAACTTTAATCATGACTATAAAATCCTAGAAGCAATAGAAAATGAGAAAATGTTTGTTTGTTTGTTTTATTCTCTCTCTCTTTATTGACAACTTTAAAACACGTAAGAAACAAAACAACATAAAAGTACACATGCATATCCTAACTAATGTGGAAATGTAAAGAAAAGAAATTAACTTCCTATGGGTTGCCTCCCAATAAGAGCCTCTGTTTAGTATCGTTAGTTCAAAACCATACTTTCTCCTCATGTGACAATATTATGGTCTTCAGTTATCACAGTTTGAGCTATCTCCATATGAGGTTGTTCAGAATAGGCCTTGGTTAATAATCATTCACATTCAACATCTTCCGTATCCTCCGACTCTTGATCTATACTGAGTCCCCGTACACTTGGAATATCTCAAATGTCTCTTCGTTTTTTTTCCTCATTCAATATCTATAACCTGCTAGGTAAAGAGTTAATTTTAATATCAAATTGGAACTCAATATTTACCTCCAAGCTAAAAGATGTATCCTTTTCTCCTTCGATCTCCTTCTCTACCTCTTCCATACAAGCAATTCCTTGAGTAATATTCTCAAGATTCTCAAGCTCTTCTTCACTCTATAAGGTTTCTCCACTAACGTCCCTTGGATATACCTCGGGTTGGGATGGCTGCTCCTCTTCACTTTGTGGTTCCAGGTGATTATTATCTCCCCATCTGGATATTACATCTTGCTGAAATCGGTTCACATCCTACTGAAATTGCAAAGTGTTAGTAGCGACAGTGTTAACTAATTCTTCCAAGGACATACCTGAGCTTTGCTAGCTCTCTCATTCTTAAAAGCTAGACCAAAATTTCCTTTCCTCCTGTTGGAATCGTTGTATTCGATGCTAAAACTGTTGTACACCTTGTTGAAATTGTTGTACACCCTGTTGAAACTGTTGTATATTCTATTGAAATTTAATATTGTTAGTAACCATAACATTAAACAAGTCTTCTAGAGATGGACCTAGGTCGTCATAATAATCTTCTGGTCTATACAAGAATTGTTGCACATCTTACATAATATCAAGGAAGTAATTTTGTTGATTATCCCATTGATAACTAAAGTTAGTATGATCACTCCAAACTTGGTTATAAGAATGGGAATATGAGTTATAGAAAAAATTACTTCCTTCCATTTCCTTTTCTTTTTTAACACTTAAACAATAAACTAAAAGTGACAAGATCAAAAATTAACTAAAAAGAAACTAATTACAAACAAATATGTACAAAAATCAAGAATAAAAACTAAAATATCACACTTCTTGACAACGACGTCAAAATTAATAATAGCGCGTCATAACGCTACGTAAAATAAACTAGACCTATAACTATGATAGTGGTGAGTCTAGGTTGATCCCACAGAGAGTGTTTGATTAGTTTTTGTTATAAAAACAATCGATTTTTAGGTTTAGGGGGAAGGGTTAGTTTGGTTTTGAAATTAAATAATACACTACAAGAACACCATACGTTAACACGAAAATTTACCGACGAAAATAATTCCATAGCTAATTATAGACAAAAAATCAATATCTGTTAGTATTCTGCAACGCCGTTGCCATCCATCACACGTCTGTAGCTGGTCCTCTCCTCGTCGTCGTCGTCTGTCATTAGTGTACGGTTATGTTTCTCCATTTTTGTAATATTACGATTTTGTTTCTCCATTTTTTGAGTTTTGCATGACTTGCTGACTTATGTTTTTTCTTGTCTGAGTTGAATTTGACTGGTTTTGATCTTATTAATTATTCTTAAAAGGATGTTGGATATACGAATATACGAATATTGTCTATGACCTAGGTTCTGTTCTATACATACTAAATGTTGCAATGTTTTGAAGAGAAGGGATTTGAGATTGAAGTGTGTATTTGAGATTGAAGAGAAGGGATTTGAGATTGAAGAGAAGGAATTTATATTGTTAGAATTTGGTTCAATTTCTATTTTATTAGAATTTGGTTAAATTTCTGTTTTGTTAGAATTAAGATTTAATATATAATTTGTACAAAAATTTGAAAACAATTTGATAAATAGGATGAAAAGGTCCCTCTTCATTTATTTTCTAAATGTTTTCACCTAAGGTACATGTTAAACCATAAAGGTAGAGTGAATGAGCTTATAAGGCAATGATTAAGAGTGAATGAGCTTATAAGGCAATGATTAACATATAAGGCTAAGAGGCTTCATTAGCATTTAAGAAAATATTCCTAATTATAACCTCTACTAAAAATTTAAAATAGGATAAGTTGGATTAGATATTCGTTAGGTTAGTTTAATAAAAAATCATGTTACTAGTTTTTAGAGACTTATTAATTAAAATACAATTAAGAAACTTAGTATGGTTTAAACATAACTCTCCAAAGAATGCTTTCATTTTATGACTTGCTATAACAAACAAGTTAAACACACTTGATAGAATTAAGAGCTCTTAAATCATAAGCTTCAAATGCATTCTTTTCTATATTGAGAACAAAAATAAGAATCATATATGTTTTCAATGCAGATACTCGAAGGAATCATGGTTGAGAATATAAAATTCTATAATCATTGTTGTAGTGAACAGCATTAGGAAAATATAGTGGTATCGACCTCTAAAAGGTAATAATTTCAAGTAAAGGATTACCTCCTAATCTAGACAACATTGAGCTTCGGATTATATGCCATTTGAAGAGAAAGAAATGAAAGAAACTTCAAGTATAAGTGTCAGGATTTACAAAAACTTCATCTAAGTACATTGTCCTAGATAAAGGAAAATATAAATAACCAATTTTAAATTGATCTAAGTTAGAATAGGCATGCAAGAAGATGAATTATAGGGAGCATCTAAACCAAATAAAAATAATAGACCAAAGGAAGGAAAGAACAACTAGTAAGTTAATAATATAAGCTAAATTGTAAGCAGAAATAGCAAACTCAATACAAAAGCTAGTGAGATAAATCAGGAATGCTTAGACGGACTGATTAAGTTTAAAATGAAAATAAGGAGAAAATTTGATAAGATAAAGCAGAACATAATGATATATGACCGAGAAGAAAACGCTTGTTTTATTGAAAATTTGAGGTTACATAAAATGTTATACTTAATGTTAGGATAACTCTATTGAGCTACTTTTCTTGTAGCCCTCAAGTTGTACTCCTTATAGAAATCGATACATCTTTCTTTTAACTTAAAATATCCTTTTAAGATAGTAGGCAAACAATCAAATATGGCTTCTCTCTTAAGAATATAGGCAAACAAATAAAGAATATGTATGTCTTCTCCTTTTCTAACTTTTATAAAAGATAAAAAAATGGATTCATCTTCTACATCTTGTGCCTTAGAGGCATAGACAATCAAGATTGACCTAAATCAATCATCGAGATTGAGCGATGATTTTTCTAAGGTAGAGAAAATGTCTATGTATGTTGAGGGATAATTATATTCCATGTGAAAATAGTCAACTTAAGCAAGCCCACCCATATAAACAAAAGGCAATCCAAAGATGGCTTTTAGTTTTTCTTAAGAATTCTTACAGAAGGAAACAAATGGATGATTGAAGGTTGATATTTCTCTTATGACTATCTCTAATAGGCCTTTAGGAATTTATTAGTTAATGTTTAAGCAATGATTTTTAATTATGTTGGCATAATTGTTGTAGACCTTTGATAATATATTTAAATGATTAAAGAATGTTCCTCAAGTTACTTGAAGGTTATCTAAATTATGCAAACATCCCTATACACTTAAACACTAAAATTTTATTTTCAATCTAAGTTTTAATAAGAAACTAGGAATAAATGACACAACCTAATAAGTGTATTGAATGGACCTAACTTATTGAACATGAGCCATCACCCTTCTTTAAAAATATGTCCTTTAGGACTATTTAGAAAGTCGAATTATCTAAAAAGGTTAAGTTTAATATAGGATTCACCCACATACAAAGAAAAATTCCTAATCAAAGTCCTACTAAGATTTCAAGTAGAAATTAGATCTAAAGTCTAATAAGGTAATCAAAGTATATTTATTATTTTTTAAGGGTTTCCTATAAAAGATATATAACTCAAGGTAAGTTCTCATAAATACTATCACTAAAATCAATCATATATTTTTCTGCATACTTAACACCCCTTAGCCTTCACTAATTTAATCATCCAAGTGTCTCCTTTGGGAACATGTATAAAACTAAATATTTACTTTTGCAAACGTATAAACTTTCGATAAGCATGATGGACATATTCCACACTCAATCTATATTGTAAATGATAGGTGATATTAGCCAAGGTAATAGTAGTGGTAGCAGTTTTATGCTTTTGTACTCGTCTTTTTGATTTTGTGAAGGTAGGGAACAAAAAAGATGTTCATGCTTTGATTTTTTTCTCTACATATAAGATCATAAACACAAAGTTGATTCTACTGAATTTGAAATATATAAAAGAGTCAAGTGTATGCTCCGTAAAATCCAAAGTTGTGACCACCTTATGGAATTTTAAGTACCACATTCATAATGCTTACTTTAATTTATAAATTGAATTCCTTAGTTTATAAACTTGGTGCTTATTTCCCCTCATCGTAAAATCCTTATGCTTCTTTATATATACTCATCCATTAGATCACCATTTTGGATGTCATGAAATTTATATCATAAAGCCTAAAATTAAGATAAATGGTTAAAGTCATAGTAATACAGAACGATTCATTTGTTGAGACTAGTGAGAAAGTTCCTTTGTAGCTAACTATCTTTTTCCAAGTGTACGCTTTAACTATAAACCTTAATTTGAACCTCTCAATGTATCGTCAATATTTATCTTGATCTTAAACATCCACTTACTACTAATGGGTTTCCATCTATTCAGACTGTAGAATAATTCCAATCATCATTGTTTTTTATAAACTAATGTTTTCCTCTATAGTCACCATCCATTTATCATAATGATTACTCTTTAATGCTTTAGCAAAGTTAAGGTCATTTGTAATCTCTTTTGAAATATAGTCAAACTCACTCATATAAATAATAAAATTTTCAAAAGGTATAGGCTTCTTACCTCTTTATTAACATCTTAATAGTGTTATATCATCAAGTTTAGCATCTACCATAATCTAGTCAATAGCATTTGTGCCAGCTCTAACAATATGAACTAAAGTCGAATCTAAGTCATCCTTATTTACCTATGGAAGTACCTCAACAACTTTCTTATGAATTATATATAAATGTATATTGATCATTGGTCGGGCTTAGGCTTAGGCTTAGGCTTAGGCTTCTCAATTGCTCCAGCTCTTAATAATTCATCTTTTACATCATTCTTTAGAAACTTTATAACTAATGATTTTACATCCAATAAACATTCACTAATTACAACAGAATAAATAGACAATGAAACCTTTTTAACTACTAAAAAATAGTGAATATCCATCATCATCAAGTTTGAAAATTAAAATTAAAATATGTGTCATAAATAGATATACAAAATCTTATTCATGTAACCAATAGATTAAGAAAGAATCTCATATCATTATTTGTAGTCAACTTAGGTTGCTGGCTATGTCCTTTATCCTCATAATGTAAATTACAAGCTTAGATGCTTTATCATACCTTAGTAAAGTCAACATGTGCATAAGTTCACGAACCCCAAATTTTTCACATTCAATGAATCTCACCTTATTGTGGCAATAATTCTACAACATTCAAGCTTAATTATTTTTGCTATTAATTTTGTTATAAGGAATGAACAATATTAGTTTGTAAGGAATATATAACAAGCAAATTTGGTTCTAGTATTGCTATCTTAAATGTGTAGATAGTTGTCATTTACAACTTATGATAATCTAAGTTTTGATTAAATGCAGGGATTCTTTTTTTTCGGTTAGAGGGATTTATTAAACCCAGAAGAATCCTCATACCTCTTATAGAGCAGGTAATCTCTTAACAATATTGGTGAGACAATTGCTAAATTTTCAATCAAATGATTAGTGTATAGTTGCATTTGAAGAACAAGTGATTTAATGTCTCTGGATACAAGTAGTATAATATGTATATTGGATTGTGATTATGTGATCCTTTTACTCTGTTCATGGTGCTTAGTCAATTCAGTGTCATGAGAACTTTGTGGTATGATATTTTGAGTTGTTCATATCTTGTGAGACCTTTCAACTCTAATATTTTGCTAAACTTTTGTATATTGCAAAGACAGATAGACTGAGCAGACCTAAAACAAAAATATCTATAAATTATCATGCTTGCAATTTCAAAAATACTAAAGCATGGTATGTTGAATATTCGTTCCATAATAGTACCTGTCTTTTGTGATGCATATGAAAGTAAACTAAAAGGCATCACTTAATTACATGTATAGTAACTCAAAATTTTCATTATACTATAAGCCTCCAACACTAGAAATTTAAATGTGTTTTTGCAATTGTCTCCTTCAATATTTACTCTAGTAAAAGGATTAAATAGGCCGTTGAAAGTTTGTTAGCGATCTTACTCCTATAGTATGATGGATTGCATTAGTTTATGATGTTGTATTAGTACAAGTGTTTTATATTAAATATTTCATATTCTTTTCACAGGTCCTATATTGTGTTGAAGTTCGTCGCTCATCTTTCTTCGTTGTAGTCTGAAGTTGTCCATCCATTCAGGTTAGTCGTCCAACTAATATTTACCTTATGTATTGCTTTAATAATACGATTATGATACCTTTGGATTTTATATGAATACAAAGGAGGTCTTGATTTTATGTTGTTGTTTAGAATATTCTTATAATCATTGATGAGTTTATATTTTCTTCTTCAATAGTCTAAGTATTTACTGTATGTGGAATGAGTTTGAAATCAATTGTAGGTGATTAATTCGATCGATTAATACTTCAACTTCAATGTGATTAATGCAAACATAGTATTAACACAAGGGATTAATACGATTCATAAAAAGGAAACTCGTTCTATAATAAACCCCTAGGACGGTATATAGGCTGGAAACCCGTGATGCAACTCCCGTGAGACTTATCAGTAGAAAATTCCACGAGCCTACGCATCACAGTGAGAACTTGTTTTTTTGATTCATAGGTATAAACAATGCCACGTATCATAGTTTTTAAATCAATTATAGTTAATTAATTCAGTTGGTTAATACTTAGGGGATTTGTAAAGTCTAGATGTTCTGTAAATTTTGGGAAACATGAAGGATACTAACTATGGAATCACTGTTTTAAATTAACAGTTTTACAGAAATGAGTAATGTTGATAGATCTTAGATGTATAAATGATTATCACATGATAGGTTCATCAATCTTAAGTTTGTTGAGGGAGTTGAAGCTTTTATTTATTATGCATATTCTCAACTTGCATATATAGATGGGCCAAAGATCTAATGTCCTTGTAAAAAATGTAAACACATTCGTTTCCTTCTTATTGATGAAGTAAATGGGCATTTATTGAGAAGAGGGTTTATCCCAAATTATTTTGAGTAGACATGACATGGGGAACTGTTGATTAGTAGAACCTCAAGGGGTAATGAAGCACAATCTTCAGTGAGCTTAAATGACTTTGAAGGAGGGATTGGATTTAGAACAAATAATATGGATGTAAATAAAAATCCTTACATGCAAATAGTTTGTGATGCAGCCGGTTATACCTTTCAAGAAAATATAGAAAATCTTAAAGAAGAACCCAACCCATAATCCAAACAGTTTTTTGACTTACTACACTCAGCTAACCAAGAACTACGGCCAAATTATGAGACAATGACTCAATTGTCTTCAATTGCTCGTATCTTGAAAATAAAGCTTGAAGGGCATATTTCGGATCATAGTTTTGATAAAATTCTTAGATGGTATAATGAATCATTGCTTTTTGATCATATAATAGTTAATAGTTTTTACAATATGAAGAAACTTATTAGGGGTCTTAGTTTGCTTGTTGAAAATATTGATTGTTGCAAATTGAGATGTATGTTGTATTGGGGTGATGATATGGACTTACAAAAGTGCAAATTTTGTGGTCAATCTAGGTCAAGCCTAGAAAGCATTCTATGAAAGGAAAGTTAGTATCCTAAAAGCAGATGTATTATTTCTCCCTAACTCCAAGACTTCAAAGACTATATGCTTCTAATGTTACTGCATCTCACGTGAGATGGCATAATGAACACCAAAAGGAAGATGAAATAATGAGTCATCCATCAGATGCATTAGTATGGAAACATTTCAATGACACCCATTATGAGTTTATAGCTGAAAGTCGAAATGTTAGGTTAGGATTGTCGACTAATGGATTCCAACCTTTTGGTCAATCCGGCCAGTAATATTTACCATGGTCAGTCATATTACTCCTTATAATTTGCCTTAATGGATATATATAAAAGAGGCATATATGTTCTTGACAGTGATTATGTCAGGGCCTACAAATCCAAAGCATAAAATTGATGTATTCTTACAACCATTGATATCTGCATTACAGTATCTTTGGGAATATGGTGTTGAGACATATGATGTGTCTCTTAAACAAAATTTTGTGTTAAAAGCAGCTTTGATGTGGAAAATTAGTGATTTTCTGACATATACCATGTTTTCTGGATGGAGCACAGCAGGAAAATTGGCTTGCCCTTATTATGGCAATGATTCTAATGCATTTTATCTTCCAAATGGAGGCAAAATATATTAGTTTGACAACCACAAAAAAATTCTTCCTCCAGATCATCCATTTAGGCGCAATAAACAAAAGTTCATTAAGAATAGTATGGTAAAAACACCTCCCCCCCCCCCCACAAAGCTGG
>JANIIA010026254.1:0-12696 GCA_027478495.1 Erythroxylum alaternifolium | reverse complement strand
GATGACCTATTGAATGATTGTTTAGTGTGTTATATTGAAAGAGATGTATTTGCAAATATTGACAATGATCTTGTTATGAAAAGATTTCAATCTATGAAAAATAGTCGAGGATCATTGTAATTTTAACTATTTTATATTTTTAATAAAACTTAATTTTTTATTTAGTTTTGATATGAAAATTTTTGTGAAATCTATATTTTATTTAAGCCCTCCAATCTTAAATTCCTGGCTCCGTCATTGGATTTGGCCTTGTATAATTTTGTGAGATGATCTCAAATCTCAAATCTTGCTGTCGTTGCTTCTATCACGAACAAAATTTAGCTCCCACTATTTCACATGAATAGTACTTGTATGCATGAATAGTACCCGAATATATGAATAGTTCTGTATATGTGAATAGTACCGTATGCATATGTATGAATAGTACCGTACACTTGAATTACAATAATTGTACAGTTTAATGCAAAAATAAATGCATGAACAATTATCACCTTTTGTGGTTACTGTTTACCAACTTTCATTGTGCTCACCTGAACTCCGAACAAATTACGCCAAAAAATTCATTTGTAATTTTCTCATCACGCTTTGATACCACTTGTTGTAAAAATCGACCAGATTAGAGCAGGTTTGCAACTAAATAAAACTGAATGAATAGTAATGAACAGACAGATTTTACATAAAAAAACTCCTAAATCAGGGTAAAAATCATGGACAAGG
Source organism: Erythroxylum alaternifolium (assembly GCA_027478495.1). NCBI lineage: Eukaryota > Viridiplantae > Streptophyta > Magnoliopsida > Malpighiales > Erythroxylaceae > Erythroxylum > Erythroxylum alaternifolium. The sequence continues at coordinate 11,979 of JANIIA010026254.1, read as the reverse complement.
ATAGAAAAATTTTACTATTAAAAAATTGGAGAATTACAAAGAGAAAAACTAAACCCACAAAAATACACAGAATATTTTTGTCTTTTTGTCTTTTTTCTCTTTCATCTCATGTTTCTCTTTTTTTATTTTGCTTGTTGTTTTGCCCATATATTCTCTTATAGGCAGGAGAATGAAGATATGAAAATATGGTTGGCTAAATTGGCCATCCATATTGTTGTTTTATTAGGCATGGTAGGCATTAAATTCGGTACCTACTAGGCACAATTGTTGACAACAGAAACATCATTGTTATTCTCAGGCCACATGCCCATTGATAGGCTCAGAAAGAAAACGACTTTTCATGCTGTGGTGCTTTCTTCTCATTTCTGTTCTGGTTTAACCCATATATCTATCTGAGATCTTCAATATTCTTCTTACGCTTTGAGGTTGGTATATTCTAAAGTTGCTGAGACAGCCATTAGACCTTATAGCTGTGGCGAGAAATGTGTGATTCTTTTTTTATTGGTCCGAGTTGCTTGCTACTAATAGTCTTGTTGCAAGTTTAGTTCCTTCCCCTTCGCTGCTCTCATATATCCACAATCCTAACAACATTAATTGTCGTTTTAAAATCTGTTGGTGTACTGAGGTCTCTGACCATTCTATAGATCATCAAACCACTCGCTGTTCTTGAGTTGCAACTAATTAATGCTTGTAGGATGCTTCGGTTATACTCGATAAGATATGATGATGGCCAACCTTCCATGAAGACAAACTTATCAAAGGACAAGTCTATACAGTCAAAAACCTTTTCGCTTTTGTTTGGTTGAATTTAGGATGAAGCTTTTTGTTATATTGAGAATAGTTACTTCAAAAGGACAGATGCTTTTTGGTAGCAGAAGAAATGAGAGATGGGAAACGAGAAATGTGGAATTAGAGATGAGACTTGATCATTCAGTAATCTGCTATCTTAATTGGAACACAAGTCAAAATTGGTCTATGTTGCAGCTTTTATCGAGCAAACTGACATCATTTCCCCTTGTTCTACCATGTCACAGGTTTACAGTTTAACCCGATGCAATCGGTTTTTGATTGTGGAACTCTGTAACCCAATTTGTGCAACCTGAAACCCAGTTTGGTCTTATTTTCAGTTTCTACTTCGAAGAGGATCAAGTTTGATTAATCTGAAGTTGAACTGAAAGTTCTTTCTGGCATCTTTCCTTCCTTACTAGTCTCCACTATTTGGTAACATCCTACATACAGCCTCTTTTTTGTGCCTTCGAAACCAACACAAGTCAAAAGTCAGGTCCCTATTGAGTCATCTGGCTCACATTATCAATGCCATTGTGATCGCTGGATCATCAAAATATTTCTTTAACAGCAAGCTGAACCTATTTTGGCTTTTAAAGACAAGTTATTGATGTAGCAGAATAATGTGAAGTTTCGGTAATGGAATAGGACAGAGTGAGTAAATTTGATCATATGCCAGCAGCCAGACATATAAACCAAAGCAACTATCAAGTACAAAACTTATCTCATGTAAGCATCAATTCCATTTCACTAAAAGATTGAAATTAGAACCAAAATCAATACAGTTCCAAGTTGAACTTCAAGGGGAACAAGGTTTTCCTCCTCATGTACCAAGGGAAGGCGCTGGAGTCGACACTGGGGGGCCATATGAATATCTCCATTGATTGCACGCTGAGCATTTATCCAAATTTACACAGTTCTCCAAGGTACAAAATTTGCAGCACCACGTTTTGTTCATGGCATAGAAATCTTTGGGTTTCTGCGTCCCACAAACACCACATATTGGAGCTAATGGCTGCAGCAATCCAATATTGTAAACATGCAAACATCCAATAAGTCCTACTAGGAATGAAAGCACAAAATGGAGATAACATGTTTCTTTCAGCAAATAAATGTGGTTTATAATGCATGACATCACTCGCAAAAAGGAAAAAGCCAGAAAGAGAGGAGTGACAGAGAGAATAGGAAGTTTAACAAAATGGGAAACAGCAACTTCCCTTGTAAACATGTTTTACAGGTAGCTGACTGACTTCTATGGATCCATGGAATAATCAACTTCCAGTTAAACGTATACATTCTATAACTTTAAGATCACTTTCAAGTAAAATGCTTGTCCTCTTGTACATAGAATACCACATGTAGCATTGTAAGGCTGAACACTCTATTCAAATCTACTCGTCATAAAATTGAAAGAAGATATCCAGACAACTGATAGACATATAACCAATTAAATGTATGCAACTGGACAATCAAGAATTTACTGGATTCAGTAAGGTGCATGTTCCACATTCCCACACTGCAGGGTCCGCTGGATCACAAGCTGCATCATTATTAACTGAGGATCCAGGAAACAGATTATTAGTAACATCCTGAAAAATAGCTGGTATAGCAATTATTGAATCTGAAGAAAGAGTTCTTAAGTGCTGTACGTGCTCTCTTTTTTGAGTTGGTGTCATGATCAAGAACAGGTTCAGAAGTTGAAGCATCTGAAGACAGTTTTATGATATTGAGCGCTGAATGACTACTGGAAAACGAAGTAGTTGCATTATCATTGTCATGATTTCTTTTTTGAGTATTTGATGGCTCTGCGACTCCTGTTGGTTGATTTTTATCTATGGAGTCTTCAGAAATATCAAAGCCATTTTCTCCATCCACATACACCTCAGCAGAATGAGAACCACACCATATGTCGTCCTTTAACCTCCTTTCTGCAGCCATAGCAGCAGCTTGAATTGGACTGAGTGCTTCCATAATGGTGCTATCACCGCCTAGCCTTTTAGGTCCAGATGGTAGTATAGATCCCAATTTAGCTCTCTTCTGGGCTGCAGCTGCAGCAGTTTTCCGAAGAGATGAAAGAGGAGGTTGACATGAAAACCCACCTAAACGCCTACCTGGAAGATCAAAGCCCTCTTCTGTTCCACTTATTCCTTTGGAAATAAGTTCTTCACATTCCTGTCAAAAGTAGCAAAGCCTGTGAACAAAAGGAAGCTGCTAATGAACTCCCCTATTTAAACTTGCCTTTTGAAAAGACAAAGGAGATCAGAAGAACCTTTCTAAGAAGAGCACAACGCATACACATATCACCAATTTGTTTTATAAAATAAGGGGGAAAAGGTAAAGACCTGTCTGAGTTCATCCCAGAGTTTGTAGAAATTGGCATTATGAGGACCATGAACATTATGACAAAGCTCATGAAGCATTGTATCAAGGACCTGATCAAATGGATAGAAATCCCAATCCCTGTTTGGTCTACGAAGTCTCAGCTTCACGTGCAACCCGTGTCCTACGTTCAAACCCAGAAGAGCTGGGTTCTTTGGACTACAGTTCAATCAAACAGATGAAATCGTCATCAGTTAAACTGCCTGAAAGTTGAAACAGCACAGATAAAATAGCATTTTAACACCCAACACTGAATTCATAACTTTCAGGGACATGTAGTTCATTGACCCAAATCACTATCTTGGTTAAACAGATCAAAATTCCAAATTCCCAACAACAGCAACAAATGAAAAGTCTCAGTAACTCCAAGTTCACGACTTAACATAAAAATTTGGAGAACTTTTACAATTTCCCATTTCTGATTTCTAATTATATAGCCTTATATCATGCTTGAAATCTCTTTCTAACAGAACATTCATTTCGATATTGATCAACCAAATGGGTGACAAAAATAAATAAATATTCTTTTTACAAACTTTCTCATGCTATAAAATAAACCTAACAAATCCTACAGAAAGAATACTGAATACCCAAAAAATGATAATAAAGTACCACATTTCGGAGAGAATCTTGACACGCCATTTTCGTTTACGCATGATGGGTTGGACCTGTTTGGCTATTTTCTCAAGAAATTTCTTCGCGTCCTCTTCCCCTGGTTTTCTCTTTAGGGCCCTGATTTCCCACACTTTATTTAAATCCCCCAAGTTCATATTTTTCTCCAGCTCTGTCTCGATTTTACCAATCCAAAAATGAAACTCCTCAAAATCAAATAAAACCCACCAAGGATTTTGTATTCCCAGAATCACGTGCCCATCTGAACCTGAGAAAGATTGAAAAGTTTGGCTTTGAGAAGAACTGAGAATCGGTTTTTGGTTACTTCCTCCCACGAGATCTTTTAGACTTTATTAGTTTGTCGAATACGAGGTTGGCGGGAGTTTGAACATCTCCCACGTTTGTCTTGATAGGAGAAATAATAAGTTGCTTAATAATAACCATTGGAAGAGGAACGCAACCATTTTTTCTTCTCTTTCTACTTCTTAACTCTTTCTTTTACCTTTCTCTGCATTTTTTAATTGTAATTACCCCAAAATTTCAAAATTAGTAGACTTTAAATTGTTCTTAGAAGTTAGTTTGTAATTACCCCAAAATTTCAAAATTAGTAGACTCTAAATTGTTCTTAGAAGTTAGTCGTATTGAATTGGTATTAGAACTCAAATAGCTGTCAGAAAATCATCAAAGCATTCAAACTCAAGGTGATCGTGAGAAAAAAATGCATTACAAGATAGACAGTTAATATGCCTATACCTTAATTAGTATAAATTTTGACTTGACGTTATTGTTCTAAAACCTAGACCCCCAAATTATTTTCCTACAAAAATATTAAAACTGTTCATATAATTCTTTTTTATTCTGTTGTGCATTTAAATCATATTTCTATAAACTTTGAAACTTCGTGATTTCATTCAAATTTGTTGCAAGCATAGTGAAATCTGTGAATGAATTTTGCAGAATTTTATAATTACAAGCTTTTTCATTACGGTCATATTTTTTGTCTTCATTATCATTATTTTATATGCTTAAGTTGTACTATAATTTGAATTTACATGGATAAGATTACTATTTCCAAGAAAGGAAACGCTACCAATCTCACCAAGTTTGATAGGAAATTACGAATTTTACATAACTTGGCACGCAAATTATAAAATTTGTGGGATTTAATGCAGGGCAGACAAGTAGCTACACACGAACATTACCAGTTTGTTTTGCAACTCAATTCTCACTTTTTTAATCAAATTCACACCACTTCCCCGACGCAAGAAAATTCAATAACTTTCTGCTCCTGAGCTAATAAAGTTGATTCTTTTGGCTGATTGTAGCTGTGATCGTGTGTTGGGTAGAAGTCTGGTTTGTGCCTGTGACTGGTTTTAGAGGTTATAAACGATGATGGGTGTAGCAATAGTATTGGATCTGTTAAAGAAAAATCCAAACCTTTGCTCACCCCAGTTTTCTACTTCCTCTACCGTCTCCGCTGCCTCCGCCTCCGTCGCCACAGCGGCCTGTATCCCTTTTGCCTCTAGATTCTTATACGGGTACTCTCTCTTTGCTGAGTGAATTTTAATGGGCTTACTTGGAGGATATCAATATCAATTTTTTTTTTCTGCGTGATCTTGGACGGATTTTAGTTACCATTTAGCTGATTGAATTAATATGCTATTTTTTTTACCGCACGTAGATCGATCGTCTAGTTCGGGATATTATGCTGTTTTAGTTTTTGATTCGGAACCCAGATAGATTTTTTGAATGTGCATAACTACATATGTTTACTCCATCAAACTAAGTTTCTGCGATAACTTGTCCAACAAGTGGCTAACCAAACGCCAATTCATTTGGAAATATAGCTTCATGATCGGTGTGCTAATCCTCTGCTTAGAGATGAATGAATTTGTAGTCAGTTTTTTTTTTTCCATAGGTTGATTTTCATATTGGTACTACCGGTTATCCCCGGATATCGGTTGCTCATTGTGATGGCGCAGCACTAGCTGATGATTACATTTCGAACATACGAAGAGTTTCTGGCCATATTTTAAGCATGAATGTTTGAGATACTCTACCAAGGAGTACCCATTTGAGTTAAAAACCTGTCTTTTCAGCTTTTGAGTGGGAGGAACTGGTTATTACTTCCTTGAGGTCATTTTTTCTCTACTATCTGCCTCTTTTGGAGCCTCGTGTAATTTCAGAAGAGGAGGATGATGACTTCCTGCAAGAGACTCAAGAAGAGCAGAAAGTAGATTTAGTGGTTCCCTTTAAAAGATCATTAAAGCAAATTGTTCGGGAGGTGAGTTGTCCCTTTCTCCATCCTCAGTTCTTCTGAGGGCTAATCACTAATTTATCACATTGCCCTCAAGTCTGCTTTCTCACTTGATAGCATGCCAGTTATTACCACGTCATGCTGTCGAGGCCCTTTAATTTACCAATTTTTTCATACTTATCAGGTATTTATCCTTCTTCACTCTTTCTAATTACTGAAACATCAAAATCTAGCATTTGCTTTTCTTGATCTGTATTTAACTTAAGACTTGTTTATTTTTGAAATTTGCATAATTCATTATTGAACTCGTAGAGTCGTAGTATTGATCTTCATTATACATGTTGAAGTTGGCTAGCTTTAGAAAACAGAAAAGAGCCGAGAAGGGTTGTTCTTTCGCAAATCACCACTCTTCATGGAACAGTTCAGGGTCTATTTTTACTTCAGACAACTGTTGTAACTAAAAGGCTTCCATTATGTCTCACAGCGAATAGCATGGAAACTTCTGAAAGGTACTTTCTTTTTGTATCATATCGTGCTATTCTTGTCATTCACAGGACATAGAAGAAGAATAAAGGATACGGAGGAAGAGATAAAACACTTCTGGCTTCTATTAGGAACAGTAACACAATTTAAAAATTTGGCCAAGTGTTTTTCTTAGACATTGCATGTTGATGGTAATATTCACAAATATTCCTAGATCAACCACACGAAAAGCAGGAAGGGGACTGCCTACTATGGTTTACATATTCAAAGTTAGCAGAACAACTTTCAGATCAAAATTTTGCCTTTATTTCTTCTGTGTCTGCAATGGTATTTAGTCTACTCTATTTGTCTCCTAACTACTTCAGTTCTGTCTTTAAGCAGGACAATTTTTAGGAGTTGCTGCATCGTGGATTGTCCAAGTTGGAATTGAAATTTACCGGTTCTTTTCTGGCATTTCAAAATCTGATAAAGCAAGCACCACTGTAAGCAAATCGCAAGAAGTTAGAATTCTTGGAAAGAAGGTTACAGGGGTTACTATTAGGTGCTGTGCTTCATTAGTTTTTGCTTCAATTGGAGCTGGAATTGGTGCAACTTTAATTCGGCCCTCAACTGGTCAATGGATTGGTAAAGAAACTTCCAGCAGTCCATTCTCCGATATCACTTTTATGACATATTTGTCAGTAATTTTAGAAGCATCTTGGAATCCATGGATCTGATACACAAAGTTTTCTGCAGGTTATGCTGCTGGGGACTTGGCTGGGCCTGTCATTGTCTCAATTTACCTGGATAAAGCATTTCATGGTGAAGTTTAGAGTGCAAGGAAGCAAAAAGAAATTTATTTCTGGCACCTTTTCAAACCCTCCTTCCTTGACTTTTCCAATTTCTAAGCAGATGCTAATATTTTTTTCATTTACATGTTTTGTTAATTGGAATTGCATAACACTGCGTTTAATTGTTAGATATACTAGTCATTTATCTTTGAAGCTCAGACTGTTTCTTTATCATGAGGAGCTCACCCTTTGAGGTCATTATCATTCTCCTTGTGCTAGTAAAACCTTAATATTTCCTCTATTGTTAATGAAGGGTTGTAATTTTATTGTCTCTGTAGCTGTGTCATCCTACCAGAATTTGTTGAAACTTCATGTTTATACTATTATCTGTTCATGCTGAAAGCATAACTTGTTAGCATGCGTAACTTGTCGTGATTTCATAAGTTTAATGTCTGTATAAATATTCAAATGTTGGAATTCTTGGCAACTGTACTTTCGCATCCAATAAGTGCAGATTCAAAAAAGGCCATGTCTGAAAATAAAATCCAAGTGAAGAACCTCTCTAACTCAAGATCAAACTCAAGCTCAGGTGTCCCATATCATCACTACAGCTATCACCCCAACACCCAACAGCACAGCCAAGAACCTGTGATGGGGAGTGTCAATTGAAACGGTCCCCAGAGGTATATAACCTTTGGAGAGTAGATGGTTTATAGATACATAGATGAACACCCCACATGCCAATCCCATTGATATAGCAAATATCCAATCTGCCACAGGACCCTGTGTTGTGGCATCTATAACAATCCCAATAGCCACACCAATTGGGCTTGAAATGGCAAATGCAAAGGCATAGGCCGTACATGACATTAAGGGTCGATCGGGGATCATTCGTAGGAGAGCTATTCCCATTGCAATGGCTGCAAATATCTTGTGTAAACAGATTGTCCATAAAGCTTTCCAGGCGTCACCCTTCGTCTCTGCTACTCCAATTGCAATGCCTTCGAAGACCGAGTGGAAACACAAAGCAATTATCAACAAAATGCTGTCCCCAAATGAACTGACCGCTGAAAGCGAAGATTTTGTAGACGCAGCGTCCTTGACGTTTAATCAGCAAGCTTTTATTAGTAAGATGGCACATCATTTCAAAACGGTCATTAGTACACTAACGAAGAGACAACAATAAGACAATATCCTACCTGAAAATCAGACTGTGAACCATTGTTGGGAGTTCTTTCATGTTTTGTATCCCCTGTGATGGAAATAAACTTATCAAGCTAATAACCAAGTTCTGTTCATGGAGACTATTTATCAATTTTTGGAACCTTTATTCTATAATGCTAAGGTTGTCCATTCCCTTAGATTTACGTCACAACAAGAATGTTAGTTCTGTAATCGAATCAAAACTTCAAATACTGTAATCTTTTCATAATTTCAAATCACTAGTATTTACCTCTTTTACCTGCACCTCAACTAAACCAACTTCTTGCAAAGATAAGGACTCAAATATATGACCGTCATTTCCTGAGTACAAAGCTTTTTCCCAAAGATAATTACAACCACCAAAAAAATTTCTTAACAGCTTTCAGCATCTAAGAAATCGGTTTCCTTCTTCCAACATTAGAAGAGTTAGCAGTATCAAATTACCGTCTTTTTACTTTTAAGAGGTTACCGTCTTAGAACCAGTTGCTCCACCGACTTGTGGAAGCATAAAACAGAACACCGCAATTAGTCATGCAGAGAGGGAACAAATTGATCTAATTCTCAACATCTTTAACCTGAACAACGCACCTTGAAGCTCCACATCTCCTTTAACCTCACTGGTCCTCCTTCTATACACATAAGAAACCACACAATCTGCGAGCATCGTCAACAAGTATCCAGAGGAAGCCAACATGAAAGCAAAAGGGTAAGATTTACTAGTCAAGTCCTGAAAGGTTTCATTAGCATCACTCAGGAAATGCATCAAAGCAGTCCCCAAGAATACTCCCCCAGCAAACTGAGTCCCCATCACCAAGAATCCTTCATTCCACTTCAAGAAGTATGGTGACACCCCTGCAATAAAGGTCCCTGCAAAGACCACAACCAAACACCATATCTTTGCCAGGATTAAGGATTTCGAACGAAGATTCACGTGGGTTTCATCACCGCCATCATGGTCGTCGTCGTGGCCATCACCGTGTGCTGCAATTCGGAGGAGCAGAGAGAGGAAGAGAGAAAGAGAGAAGAGAAAACGAGACATGGTTTAAAAGTTACGACCTCGCAACAATAGAAAGATTTACATGTAGAAAAAGGGCATGGAAGCAGTTTGTACTACAAAGACTCGACATTTTGGTTGTACTACAAAGATTCGTCGTTGTGGGATATTTTTCCAAGGTACTCTTGTGCCTTAGGAGAAGGGTCTGCATCGACAGCTCATTTATCTGAAACTGGTCATTATTAAATAGCCCATTTATGATAAATGGAAACACCCACCAAATTACAAAAATTAACCAACCTTACCAAACAGTAGAGCTAGAAAAGCTACGTACTCAAGTAACATGTATCACAAACATACTCCTATTTATCCGTCATAGTTTTTGACGCTTTCTCGCCGAAAATACGACAAAAGATGGCTGTCCTGAGCAATCGTCCGTGCCATTTAAAGGCATTCTCTCTATAGTTTCCAATGCTCAAATCACATATGATAAAAGTTAATTAGGATAGGCCTTTTTAAAGAATTTCTAGAACTCCTTCACATACTATGGCAGAAAGTTGATCGATATTCGCTTGAAAAGATATATTTTTTAAAATATGAAATAATTGATTAATGGAGTTAAAAAAATACTGTATAAGGGGAGGATACCACATCTGTAATCGCCTTATATATACCAAGCCAGTCTATAGCAAATCACCTATCAGGCATACAACTCAAAAACAAAATGATCAAGTACAGTTGTCATATATATCATCTAGCCGTCATATTTGGGGTCAGTCGATACTCCTCTTTCCTAGCCACAATGCTTGCTCTAATCTTGTTCAGAATGTTGTATGCTAACTGATATTTATCAGTTTCTACCTGTGTGTACAATCTGGAGTTCCTTTCTTTTCAAAGAAAATAGATAGAATGAATGAAAGCAGCTTTAAACAATAAGGCATTTTCTTTATCTGGTTGAGTTCGATAAATATACCAGTTCAACGTGATTTGTCAGTCATATACCGAATTCTCAACGACCACCATATGTTGGATATACTTATTTACTCCAAACTGTTGAGGAATACACACAAGAAAAGTACCGATGGTTACAATCTTCGTCAACTGCGTGGCACAACACACACTCCTTATCTTCTGGATTAAACCAACGACAACGCAATCGATTTTAATCGTCAACCAAGCAATGAAGGATGCTCTCGGGCTCAAGGATTGTTTCCATATCAGGTGATACCATGGTACTCGATTGGCATTAGGTCGAAATACCCTGAAGCATGACTTATTAGAAAACACACCACTGGAATGCATAGTCCAAAAAATGACATCCGGTTGAGTGTCATCTCCAAGTGGGGGAAGGTGCGCAACTAATGATTCTGATCCCTGGAAGTGTAGTCTCCATGCTCCTTTAGAAATAAGTTCAGCTACCTTAACGTTCCCGGTAGCCGGTTATGGATATGGGCAAGAATTGGCTTATTGGCTAAAGGGCTCAAGTCGCACCAATTATCCACCCAAAACCAAGTGTCTCTACCTCCATTGATACAATTTTTTTTTTGATACAGAAGGATGAAAACAAAAACTAAAACTAGTCTAGATAGTCACAAACGACCAGAAAACGTGATTCCTTGTAAGTCCTGAGTAAAGACCGGGAGGCATTGCTCAGGTAGATCGCGGAGGATATGAGTGCCCGGCGTGGTAAACGAAGCCAAAAACGCCAGCTGATCTGCACACTGATTGCCTTCTCTGTAAACGTGCTTCAGTTGAATATCCCAAGTGCGCCGCTTCAGCTCCTGGAATGCCCGAAGGTCCTGTGACACATCAAAGAACGAGAAGTTAGAAGTAGAGAGGATATTTATAACCTTCAATGAATCGACCTCCAAGATCACTTGTCGGTGTCCCAAGTCCCATGCTAGTTGTCGACCTGTGATGGCCCCATGAAGTTTAGCCGTAAGTGGGGAGCATATCCCTATACATTCTAAAAACCCTCCACACCATTGGCCGTTGCTATCGCGAAGGATCCCCCCAGCGTTGCCAATGCTGGTTTCGGACTGGACAGCTCCATCGGAGTTGAGTTTGACCCAGCTGTCTGGAGGTCAAACCCAACCTATAAGGCCGCCCCGAGGAGCCCCCGCACACGCTCTGCGCTTTCTCAATCCAGTCAACATATTCCAACACTATGTGATGTCCGTGGGTGGGCCAGTGAAACACCTCTTTGAAAAGACATTTGTTTCGCCACTGCCAGATATACCAGCAGGCAGTTCCAAAAACAAGCGCCCACGCCAAATGGTCACCTTGGTGCATAGTATCGAGGTTAGTGAACAACCACGAGTCGAGGGTCTGATGGAAAAATGAGTTATCCCGCCCCACCCCTGGAAATTGTTGCTAGAAATAAGAAACCCTGCGATAATCTCGGATGGCATGCAAAATGGACTCTTCCTGGGTACAAAAGGGGCATTTAGAGTCCGTGACGATGTGCCTAATCATTCTCTCCTTATTGGTGAGCA
>JANIIA010026184.1:0-12701 GCA_027478495.1 Erythroxylum alaternifolium | reverse complement strand
GCTTCCTTACCTTAGGATATGTGTCGGAACGACCTACGGGCGTCCTGGTGCGTACCCTAGGGTGAGGGGGTGTTACAGAAATGGAAAGAATTAGTATGATAAGTTAGAGATGAAATGAACGTGATAAAGGATGTTGAACATGTGCAGAAATTTATAATGAATGTTTATAAATATGAATGTTCTATTTTTGGGTTGATGATCAAATATAGATTATGATTTGGTTGGAAATGATATTGAGCTGAAATGGAAGTGAGAATGAAGGGGAAATAATGAGGAAATAAATTAGAAATGATAGACTAAGCAAAAGAGATGAACTAGGATGAAAATGAAGTTAAATGTGTACTGGAATATGTTAAATGAGTGTTTTCACTAAATAGACATCTGTATTTTGGCCATATCTTGATCTATAGATATCCAACTGGGATGATTTTTTTAATTAAGATTAAACAAGAGACATATGGCTACAATTTTCATGAAGGAATTGAATTTTGTCCCTAAGGGTTTTGAAATTTGGCTTGAAGTTGAGTACTGGGTGTTAAAGGGTTTTGAAATTTGGCTTGAAGTTGAGTACTAGGTGCTGTTACAGTTTGAGAATAGTCTTTAGTATTTTGGGTATAACTTGTAGAATACTGAACCAAACTGCATAAAGTATATGTCGTTAGAAACCTAAGACATATAGGAACATTTTTCAGAAGAAGGTGCGGCCTAAATACCTCATTTTCTAGGTCATAATGGTCATACAAAACTGACCTGAAAATAAAGTTGGAAAAGCTGGAAAATGAGAATGACTTTTACATGAAATATGTTTCTTTTATATGATGTTTGAGATAACAATTGATAAGATACTTTCCTATGATGCATTTAGGCTTGAATGAAGCTTGAAATGAATCTAGTATGATGCTTGAATAAATGATTAAATATGTGATTGCTTAGGGTGATAATTGAGGTTATAATTAAGGAAATAGATTGAGATTAATAGGATTAAGTAAATGGATAGATTTTGGGACAAGAGGCATAACTTCTATTATGGATGTCTGATTAAGGTCATTTAAGTATGCTTTCGAAGAGGACTCTGAGTTCTACAACTTTTGTGAATACTCCGAGGAGAGATTTTGCTTTATATAAGGTCAAAATTTCACGTTTATGTTAGTGTCCAGTGAATGTCTGCCCAGCGGTCATAATGTCCCTCTAAATGGACATAAGCAGAGCTGGAAAGCTGGAAAGCCGGAAAGCCCGAGAATGTCTGCCCAAAGGATATAAAGTCCACCTAACGGACATTTACTGGTCATTTGGATTGAAATTGCTTTGAAAGACAATGTATATAGGTATATGTCTACCCTACGGACATAAGATCTGCCTAACGGACATAGATCTGATGAAATTGTGAGAATAACAATGTGGCATGAATGAAAGTGATCTTATGAATGCTAATGAGATTCAAAGGAGATGAATGATAAAGATGAATGAGAAATTGGATATTATGTGATCTTATAATGCTAGAATAACTTTAGTGAATGATTGAGTGAAGAACTTAAAATAATCTTGTATAATTAAAGTGTAAACCTAAGTAAACTTAGGCATATATAAGTTCTAAAGTATGAATGATTATGAGATGTGAATTAAGGAAATATACCCGGAATAGTCAATATGAGCATGCATTATACATTAAAAATATATATATCTGTATAACTGAATGTTTATGTGATGTTCAATTAGTAATGTGTGTACAATGTGTATTGCATGAAGTTGATACACAGGGTTGAAAGTTAGCATCCAGAGGTTTCTAGATTATGGAAGCTAATGCTAATTTAGAGCGTACTGTGAGTCAACCTAGATGGACTTACTATGATTGATTATTTTGTTTATATTTCTATATTGCATTGATATTGATATGAATGTGATTGTGATGATTTTGGACATAAATGTCTGAGGTGTTTGATGCATGAATAATATATTGGAAGTGCTCATTGTATGTGAATTTGACTGAATAAGTGATACTCAACTTAATTGTTGAATATCAGACCAAGGTCTGATGACAAAAGTGAATGTGCACGTGTAAAAGTTGAGCACAAGTGAATCATTGAATATATATGATGCATTTCATTATATGAATGCATGATAACATAAATGCAGTTGTGACCAGAGTAGCCACCAAAAAAGAGCTTAAAGCTCAGAATGTAATTAAGAGCCAAAAGCTCACTATGTATAATGAGCCCTGTATCTTCAACGGATAAGGGACATTTATTAATGAGCCCGATATCCACAATGGATAAGGGATAGTTAGAGGCACTCGATCACAACAATGTAACAATTGAAAGTGAGTCTCATGAGTATTGTATATATATTTGCTATGAATGAGAAATGTGAATTAAGTGAATATGATTAAACATGTTGATTAGTGAAATGATGTGTATTATAAATTGGCATGAAGTGTATGTGAATTTGAAGTATGAACTGTTGTGTTACGTGATATAAGTGAGCCATCAAGAATGGTCCACTCATGGAGTTCGCAAAACTCAACAAAATTGCAACTTTGTTTTTCAAGCTCAGGGGAGATACCTAGTTAGACAAACTGGAATATAGCCGCTGAAATCGAATAAGAGATAGAAGTTGGGATCAGTTGCAACTACACAAGTCTTGAGAGTGATTTTTGTATATATTTGAATTGTATTATGAAAATACTATACCTTGTATACGTGACTAATTTTGTTTCGTAATGACTTTTCAAATTGGAAATTTTTGTAAATGAGATTGATCAATGAGTGTAATAACAATTGTGATTATGAAGTTTATGAATAAAATGGGTCAAAATTAATTATTAGTTTTCTGTAATATGCATATGATGTTTGAAAAACATTTGTATTGAGTTTGACTGATAGTCCTAGCACACCATCCTTGTAAAGTGTATTCTTGAATACCATCAGTATGTTCAGAGATATGCACTATGGGAGTGGGGTGCTACAATTTGGTATCACAGCCCAGATTTAGTATATTACATGGGCATTTTTCAAGCTATGTGTCAAGACAAATGCATTTTAGACATGTCTTAGCATGCAGTGGCAACTGATCCTCAGTCTGAGTTGCATTTACATGAGTCACACGTATGATCATTCGTTAAGAGCTTGAGATGTTAGAAGCAATAAGAAAGATGATGATCTATCAGAATGTAAGAAAATGAAAAATTGTGGATATTTAGAAATAAGAAATAGTATATGGTTTGATATGATAGGTAAAGATTATGTACAATGAAAATTGTGGTTATATCATCGAATATGATATCAATATTGCACTGTGATTATATACATCTCTGAATTGATATGGATGTGAAATTATTTTCGTGGACTGACTGAGGAAAAGCAGAGATATTAGTATAAATGGCAAGATTCAAAGTGTACAAACTAAGCTGAAAGAAAACAAAATTTACTACGACATTGAGAAGTTGAATTTATAACTGAAATGGTTATTTGATTATCATGATAAGAGTTTATAATTGAGCTTAAGGTTATGTCTGTGGATTAAGATTAGAAATTTCATTATGGTTATATATTTATAATTGTAAATTGATTGAGAACATACATATGTAAGATGACATGAATGATAATGATTCCTTATAGTTAAAATTTTGAGAGGACTCAGAGTAGCGCAGTGGAAGTATGGGTTTAAATAGATATAATGAAATGATGAACTATGGAGAAAATTTTTAATGTATTATGGAAAGAGTTAAGGTTACAAGAATGAATGGGATTAAATGAATGAAAAAGAATCAAATGAGTGGAGTTTTAAGTGTTTTAATGAAATCAATATGATAGTTAAATTAGTATGGAATGAATATGAATTTTGGAAAATTTAGAGAGTAAATGAATATGTTTATTACTTCACTAAGTTTCATTATAAAGAATATTTTGATCATATAAGTTATGATAGAAATTGATTTTATTGAGATATTATGGATAGTTGAAATTGATCTTCTTGAGGTACTAAGAATGACTGATAAGCAATGATGAAAACAGTTGAATGATAAGGATTACGTGAACAATATAGATGATAATAACAAGAAATCTTCTTTTGAAGAAGAATTTCACCAAAATAGGTTTAGTAGATCGGATGTTTACTTCTAAGAATCAATGAATATCGAATGAATCAGAAGTGAATATTAGAGAACCATTTCTAATTAAGACTTGGGCTTAAGAAGCTGAAAATACTACCTATAGAGAGTACTTGTATCTTATTGATGAAAGGAGATGATATTATTTTTATTGATAAAGGAACTTAGGTCCACAATATGCTCTATATTCGTATATTTGGAAGGTACAAGTTAAATTTGACGATTAAGTTCAGAAAATTGAGGCTTGCGAATAAATTGAAATGTGTGGAGAAACTAGTACGAATGGATATATATTAGAATAAGTCGATGAGAAATCAGAGAAAATCGAATGAATGAAGAAAATCATTCAAGAAAAGAAGTCATTTTAGAGGCTAAGAAAAACATGAGATATCATTACCCTAATTGAGGAATTAGTTACTTAAGAATTTCGAGAAATATTTATGGGCACTTTGAGTTAATAGTGATACCTATTTGGGGTAACAAATGCCCAATAATATACATAGCATTAATGAACAAAGTGTTTTGACCTTGCTTGGATAAATTGAAGACCATAATCATAAATAGTATCTGGACAAGGCATATAAGTAGACTCAAAAGGAAAGTGAAGGCAATGATGAAGTGAGAAACTTCAAGGAATAGATGTGAGATTTGAAGTTTTCTAAAATTAGCTGGATATTGGATATTACTAGAGGTTACTAATTTGGCCCTTTGACAAAACTTTTGAGAAAAATGTATTATTCAGATGGACTAATGAATGTAAAAAGAATTTTAAGGAATTAAAAACATCGATGTAATTATATCATTTGGATTTGAATATTTTGTAGTATATAATGATGTTTCACACTAGAGATTAGGATTCTGATGCATTGAATAGAAAAACTGGTAGCAGTATAGCACAAGTTCAGATGTTAAGGTTACAAAACCTAGTGCAATAAAGAACATAGAATGTTAAGTTAAATTTGGGGCCAAATGAAGTAATATCAGCTATGTTGAATTTAAGATTAGTTATATATGAAAGGATTAGAAAAGTGATAAGTGAGGATTCAAAAATTATGAATCTTATTAAGGAATTGGAAATGAATTCAAATTTTGAGTTGAATTGTAAAAATGATATTTTGTGATTATAGTAAAAAGTATGTGTACCTGATAAAGATGATTGAGCAAAGAGATTATTAGAGAAAGCACAAATAACAACCTATGTTATACATCCTAGTAGGAATACGCCGAAACATCATTTAGCGGCTAAGGATGTAGAATCAAATGATTAAATGTTTGAATTACCAATAGTCTTAAATGTTGGAGATATACTTAGAACTTATATTTTGGGAATTCCTAGCAACATGAGATCAGTATACAGTTCTGATTAAATTTGATTATGAATATCATTATCACAGTGATATCGGTGGGACACCGTATAGGGCTTTATACGACTAAATGAGTCGTCTACACTTATATTGAGATAGAGAGGGCCTAAAAATTGTTAAAGGCCAGAATTGATTTGAGATATTGTTGATAAGTGAAATTAAACTGTATTAGCAATTAAGTGATTCAAGAAAGATAAATGAGTTAGCTAGATCAACAATGAAGATACGAAATATAAATAGATAAATAAAGTGTTTCTGAAAGTACCATCTTGTTAAGGTATGCTAAAGTTCGTTAAAAAGGATAGCTAAGCCCGAATTGTATTAGTCCATATGATGAGAGCATAGGACCATTGACTTTAGATAGTCTTACTAATAAAGATATATCAGATCCCATACTATGTTAGACCATTGACTTTAGATAGTCTTACTAATAAAGATATATCGGATCCCATACTATGTTACATGAGTATGTTTAGGAGATATTGGTATGATCCAATAGATGTATTGTCGACATAGGAAGTGAAATTTGCGAATAATATGAGATATATTGAGGAATCAGTTAAGAGAAAAGGATATCTGAATAAGTGATTAAAAGACCGAGTGATTCCATTGACTATAGTCAATTGAAAGAAATTATTCGAGTGATGAATTTAAATAGGAAATGGTGGAGCATATCAAGAAACAATACTCCTATCTTTTTATCAATCAGATAAGAATTTCGAGGAAAAAATTTATTAAGGAAGGGAGAGTTGTAACATCCTGTTTCCATACAAAGGTTTAGAACCCTAGATTTCTGTAAATGAGAAATAGCAATAAGAGAATAGAAAATTGTATTTCATGTTTATGCAAAATATTAGCATACACACACGTGATTGTTGAAAATTGCACACATTATAACGATTGTTCATACAATCATTTGACATTTACTGGGTATAATTAATTTATAAATGTGATTATATGGTGAATTGTAGATAATATATCTTGAAAGTTGATTTGGTGTGTATAAGTATTAATTTAGAGTTTTTGGTAAAAATTTAGGAAATGTCTGAAATTTATGTGTATTTTGAGATTAGGAAAATTTTCAAATGGCAGGATAATTGATAAATATCAGTAGAATTAAGTGTCAAATGGTAATAGAAATAATTGATATGTGATATTAGGATTTAATGACCAATATCATTAAAAATTGTGAGACAATTAGATTAAAAATTGGAGACAAATTGACTAGTTAAATAAGAGAACCAAGTGAGACCATAGGAAGTGGACATGTGACAAGTGTCACTTGCCAAGTGGTGCATCCACCCCCTACGACTGTCTCTCCCAAATGAAAGACCATCTTAATTTTTATTTGTCTTTCACTTTATTCATTTGCTATCACCTCTTGTTAATTTCTCTTCTTATCTTCTTTAATCTTCTTCATCTACGATACTCATTTCTCACCCTCTTAATGTGAACCTTGTTCTCACCTTTCACTTGCTACTTTCATTTTGTTATCTTCTTTATTGTTACTAAAAGAACTAATTCTACAACCTTTTTTTCTCCCTACAATGGTGATGATCGTGTAGTTCAAGGAAAGCTAGGGTTAAGTGAGTTTTTGAAGATCTTGAAGTGAACAAGTGAGTATAAAGCATTACTCTTCTTTATTTGTTGAATGAAACATATTTTGATAATAATTAAGAGTTAAATGATCATAAAATGAGGATGTGTACATGCTGAAATGTAAATGAGAAATGTGGGTAGGTTCATGTCTTACTTTTACATACATGATGATCAATATGTCATAAGTTGTTGTTGAGATGATTTGACTTAGAATGATCATTGAAATGATGTAAAAATTGTTTAGAAATTTGATAGATGAATAGATGCTTTTTATGTTCTGTTTTCTTGGTGTATAATCTGTATCTTTTTGATTGTTATAGAGATGAGTTAAAATGATTTTGAAAGTAATGAAAAGGAGTATTATGGTGTCTTGAAATGGGAAAAATTAGTGTGATAGTTTAGAAGTGAAATGAATGTGATAATGGAGTAAGATATGTGTGCAAAAAATATGATGAATGTGTTTATATGATATGTTCTATTTTTAGTATTAATGATCAATCATAGAATATGATTTGTTTGTGATTGATATTAAGTTGAAATTAAAGTAAGAATGATGAGGAAATAATGAGGATATGAGCCAGAAATGATAGACTAAGCAAAAGAGATGAACTATGATGAAAATGAAGTTAAATTTATGCTGGAATATGTTAGATGGAGTGTTTTCATTAAATATGCATCTGTATTTTAGTCATATCTTGATTTATATACATGTAAATGGGATGATTTTTAATTAAAATTAAACTAGAGACATATGGCTACAATTTTCATGAAGAAATTGAATTTTAATTCTGATCATAAGGGTTCTAAAAATTAGCTTGAAGTTGAGTACTGGGTGTTATTGCAGCAACCTTTAGTATTTTGGGTATAACTCATAGAATACTAAACCAAACTGCATAAATTATATGTCGTTAGAAACTTAAGATATATAGGAATATTTGTTTAGAAGAAGGTGTTGCCTAAATACCTCATTTTTTATGTCATAATAAGCATACAAAACATGTCTGAAAAAAGAGTTGGAAACGTTGGAAAATGGAAATAGATTGAGATTAATAGAATTAAGTAAATGGATATATTTTGGGGCAAGAGGCATAACTTTTTATGTAGACGTCATATTAAGGTTATTTATGTATGCTTTTGAAGAGGACTCTGAGTTCTACAACTTCCGTGAAGACTTCGAGAAGAGATTTTGCTGTCTAAAAGGTCAAATTTTTACATTTCTGTAAGTGTCCAGTGAATGTCCGCCCAACGAACATGATGTCCCTCCAAACGGACATAAGCGAAGTTAAAAAGTAGGAAAACTTGAGAATGTTTGCCCCAGCGAACATGAAGTCCGCTTAACGGAAATTTACTGGCCATTTGAACTGAAATTGCTCTGAAAGACAGCATATATAAGTATATGTCTGTCCTACAGACATAAGGTCCGCCTAACGGACATAGATCCGATGAAATTGTGAGAATGACAATATAAAATGAATGAAGTGATCTTATGAATGCTAATGAGATTCAAAGGAGAGGAATGATGAGTATTAAGTAAAGATGAATGAGAAATTGGATAGTATGTGATCTTATAATGCTAAAATAGCATTAATGTAATAGAGTGATGAACTTAGAATAATCTTGTATAATTGAGGTGTAAACCTAAGTTCAAATTAGGCATATATGAGTTATAAAGTATGAATGATCATGAGATGTAAATTAAGGAAAAATACCCGAAAAAGTCAATATGAGCATGCATTATATATTACACATATATATGTGTATAACTAAATGTTTATGTGATGTTCAATTAGTAATGCGTGTACAATGTGTATTGCATGAAGTTGATACACAGGGTTGAAAGTCAGCATCCAGACATTTTCAGATGATGGAAGCTAATGCTAATCTAGAGCGTACTGTGAGTCGACCTAGATGGTCTCTTCTTAATTAATTGTTTTGTTTAAGCATCTGTATTGAATTATTATGTGATGTGCATGTATTGATTTCATACATTGAATGTCCGAGGCGTTTGATGCATGAAAATCATTGGAAATACTCATTGTATGTAAATTTGACTGAACACACGATACTCAACTTAATTGTTAAATGTCGAACTAAGGTCCGATGATAAATGTGAATGTGAATGTGAAAAATTGAGCACAAATGGTTGATTGAATAAATGTTAATGTGATGCATTTTATTAAATGAATGTATGAATAGATAAAGGCTGTTGTGACTGAAGTAGCCACCGAAAAAAAGCTTAAAACTCATAAAGTGAAAAGGAGCTTAAAGCTCATAAAGTGATTAAGAGTCAAAGAATCACTATGTATAATGAGCCATATATCTCCAACTGATAAGGGACAATTATTAATGAGTTCGGTATCCATAATGGATACGAGATAGTTACAGGCACTCGGTCACAACAATAACAATCGGAAGTGAGTCTCATGTGTATTACATATATAATTGATATACATGCTTTAAATGATCGAAATGAACTGCTTGACTGGTCTGAATGTGAACTGTGAAATAAGTGATCAAAGTGTTATGTGATGCTATATGATTATTAGTGAAATGATGTGCATCATATGCTGATATGAAGTGTATGTGAATTTGAAGCATGAACTGTATGTGTTATGTGATATGAGTGAGCCATCGAGGATGGTCCACTCACTGAGTTTGCAAAACTCACCTAAAATTTGCAACTTATTTTTCAGGCTCAGAGGAGATACCCAGTTAGACAAACTCGAATATAGCCTCTAAAATCGAATAAGAGATAGAGGTCGGGATTAGTTAACACCTGTATATGTCTACAGTCTCTTTTGTATTTTAAAATGTATTCCGCAAATATTTTATAATTTTTATGTGAATTGTAAAGTGTAATGACATTATGACTAAAAGTGTTTTGATGGATGAAATGATCAAATTAAGAATCGATTTGGACTTAACGTGTGTATAAATGATATGGGTCGTGATTGATTTTTTATCTATTTAAACATATTTGATGTGTATAATATGAGAGAAAATTTTGTATTGAGTCTGACTGATCGTTCTAGTGCACCACCCTTGTAGAGTGTATTCTCGAATACCATTGGTATGTTTGGAGATATGCACTAGAAGAGTGGGGTGCTACAATTTGGTATCAGAGCCTAAATTTAGTATCTTACATGGTCTTTTTCAAATTGTGTCAAGATATATGCATTTTAGAAATGTCTTAGCATATAGTGGCAACTGATCCCTAATCTAAGACATACTTAGATGAGTCACACGCATAAGCATTCGTTAAGAGTTTCAGCTGTTAGAAGTAATGAGAAAGATGTTGATATGTTAGAATGTAATAAAATTAAAATTTGTGGATATTTAGAAATGATAAATAGTATATGGTTTGGTATGATAGACAAAGATTCCGTGCAATGGAAATTGTGGTTATATCAATATTGCACTGTGATTACATACATCTCTAAATTGATATGGATGTGAAATTATTTTCGTAGACTGGCTAAGGAAAAGCAGAGATATTAGTATAAATGATAAGATTTAAAGTGTACAAACCAATTTGAAAGAAAACAAAATTTACTACAACATTGAGAAGTTGAATTCGGAACTAAAATAGTTATTTGATTATCATGATAAGAGTTTATGATTGAGTGTAAGGTTATGTTTATGGATTGAGATTAGAAATTTCATTATGGTTATATATTTATAATTGTAAATTGATTGAGAACATACTTATGTAAGATGAAATGAATTATAGCAATATATATATATATATCTAAGTCCTCAATGTTAAGTTGATTTGTTATTATGAGTGCATATCTGATAATGTGGTCACATTGGTGAATAATATTATTGAGCATATATGTAATATATACTTGGATATGGTACATAAAGTGATCTATGACATATTGAATACTCTATAATCATAGTCCCTATAGTTAAAATTTTGAGAGGACTCAGAGTAGCACAGTGGAAGCATGGGTTTAAATGGATATAATGAAATGATGAACTATGGAAAAAAATTTTGATCTATTATGGAAAGAGTTAAGGTTACAAGAATGAATGGGATTAAATGAATGAAAAAGAATCAAATGAGTAGAGTTTTGTGAGTTTTAATGAAATCAATATTATAGTTAAATTAATATGGAATCAATGTAAATTTTGGAAAGTTTGGAGAGTAATTGAATGTGTTTATTGCTTCACTGAGTTTCATTATAAAGAATATTCTGATCATATAAGTTATGACAGAAATTGACCTTATTGAGATATTATGAATAGTTGAAATTGATCTTCTTGAGGTACTAAGAATGGCTGATAAGCAATGATGAAAATAGTTGACTAATAAGGATTATGTGAACAGTATAGATGATAGCAGCAAGAAATCTTCTTTCGAAGAAGAATTTCACGAATTAGGTCTAGTAGATCGAATGATTTACTTATAAGAATGAATGAATATCGAATGAATCAGAAGTAAATATTGGAGACCCATTTCTAATTAAGACTAGGACATAAGAAGCTGAAAATACTACCTATAGAGAGTACTTGTATCTTATTGATAAAAAGAAACCCATTATTAGGTTCATGAAATTGGGATGATATTATTGCCATTGCTAAAGGAACTTAGGTCCACATGTGCTCTATATTCGTATAGTCGGAAGGTACAAGTTAGATTTGACAATTATATTCAAAAAATTGAGACTTGTGAATAAATTAAAATGTGTGAAAAAACTAGTACGAATAGACATAGACATATGTTAAAATAAGTTGATGAGAAATCTGAGGAAATCGAATGAATGGAGAAAATCATTTAAGAAAAGAAACCAATTTGGAAAAGAAAGGAAAAGAGATATCATTACCCCATTCGAGGAACTAGATACTTAAGAATTTCGAGATAATAGTGATACCTATTTGGGGTGACAAATGCCCAATAGTATACATGGCAATAATGAACAAAGTGTTTCGACTTTACTTGGATAAATTGGTGACTATGATTATAGATGACATTTTGAGTTATATAGTATCTAGATAAGGCATATAGGTAAACTCAAAAAGGGAAGTGAAGGCAATGATGAAGTGAGAAACTCCGAGGAATAGATGTGAGATCCAAATTTTTCTAGAAATAGCTGAATATTGGATATTACCAGAGATTGTCGAAGGGTTTCTACTGATCTAGCCCTTTGACAAGACTTCTGAGGACAAATTTGTTATTCAGATGGACTAATGAATGTAAAAATAATTTTGAAGAATTAAAAACACCGATGTAACTATATCATCTGGATTTGGAGAATTTGTAGTATATAATGATGTTTCACACAAGAGATTAGGATATAATATGATGCATTGAATAGAAAATCTGATAGCAGTATAACACAAATTCAGATATTGAGTTACTAAACCTAGTGCAATAAAGAACATAGAATGTTGAGCTGAATTTGGGGCCAAATGAATTAATATTAGCTATATTGAATTTAAGATTAGTTTTATATGAAAGGAATAGAAAGGCCATAAGTGAGGATTCAAAATTTGTGAATCTTATTGAGCAATTGGAAATGAATTCGAATTTTGAGTTGAATTGGAAAATTAATATTTTGTGATTATAGTAAAAAGTATGTGTACCTGATAAAGATGATTGAGCAAAGAGATTATTAGAGAAAGCACAA
>JANIIA010026153.1:0-12702 GCA_027478495.1 Erythroxylum alaternifolium | reverse complement strand
AAAACAAAAATTAAAAATTCACAATAATTATAAAAGTTGAAATAAATAAAATAACTAATTAAAAAACTTTGAAAAAAGGGGGGGAAAGAGAGGTAGGAGGGAAGGAGGGAGATTTAAAAAATGTACTGGAAAGTTTAAAAAATTGGGGGACTTTTTTGCAAAAATTTTGAAATTTTTGCAAAAAAATTCCTCAATTTTTTAAACTTTTCGGTATCGGCCGATATTTGACCGGTATTTTGAATATCGTCGGTACCGGCCGGTACCGACTGATATTTATATCTGGTACCATAACTTATAATTCGGTACCGGTTTTAGTTCGGTACGGTATGTACCGGCCGGTATTGGCCAGTATGTACCGATATTCATAACAATGCCAAAAAACGTGCGGTGATGTTACAGTTGAGTGAAATTGAGAATTATTGGACAATCACGAAGCATGGGGAAGATGATGGATCTTCCAATCTATAAGCTGGATTCTTTTTGGCTTCTTTATCCCAAATTGGGTCTTGATTGTTTCACACACTCAAGTCTTTGTGTTCAACAATTTTCACTTATTTTCAATTTCTTATTAAATCATAAACACAATTTTTGTACAAGTATTTAAACCATAATCTAGTAACATCCCTAGACAGATAAGATATTGTAGAAGACGTTTCACTTTGGCTTCAGAAGAAATAACTGGGACATTGTTTCATTTACACTGCTTACAACCAATTATCAACATTCGTTTGTTGTATCCACCCGTGTGTGTCTTTGAAGCATATGTACCAACCAATGTCATGTTGGTTTATGCCCTTGTAGTCAATTTTGGTTGTACATTTAATTGTATAAAATTAGTTTTATTCAATAAAAAAATTCTTAGATAACCATATCTTAATAGACTGGAGCATTGAAATGTCATTTCCAATAAGCACTATGTCATCCACATAAAGTACTAAGAAAACAACAGCACTCCCACTTACTTTCTTGTAAACACAAGGTTCATCCACATTTTTGATAAAACCAAACTCTTTGATTGTTTCATCAAAACGGATGTTCCAACTCCGCGACACTTGCTTCAGTCCATATATGGACCTTTGCAACTTGCATACTTGATCAGGAAATTCTTTGAATTCAAAACCCTCAGGTTGTGTAATATACACATCCTCTTGCAAATTTCCATTGAGAAATGTTGTTTTGACATCTATCTGCCAAATTTTATAATCATGATATGCTGCTATAGCCAATAAAATCCTTATGGATTTAAGCATTGCTATTGGTGAAAAAGTTTCATCAAAATCAACTCATTGTTTTTTTCTATAACCTTTCGCCACTAACCTTGCTTTGTACGTATGTATCCATGTCAATTTTTCTCTTAAAAATCCATTTGCACCTAGTAGGTACTATACCTTCAGGTGCATCCACCAAAGACCATACTTGGTTAGTGAACATGGATTCCATGTCAGATTTCATGGCTTCTTACCATTTTAAAGAATCAATGTCTAACATTGCTTCCTTAACATCAGTAGGTTCGTCATTCAAAATTGAAGTATCATCACTTCCTTTTTCAACATGTAGATCTAATCTAACAGGAGGATGACGTACCCTTCCAGACCGTCGCGGACTATGTGTTTCTTGAACCATTGGTTGTACATCTAATGTATCAACTTGTGGTTCTTGTTCCACTTGTATGTGTGTTTGTGGTTCTAGAACTTCTCTAAGTTCCACATCACTCCCACTACTTTCTTTGAGAATAAATTCTCTTTCTAAAAATGTAGCATGTCTTGAGACAAACACCTTTTGCTCAAGAGGATGATAAAATTGATATCCAAAACTTTCTTTTGGATACCCCACAAACATGCATTTATCTGATTTAACTTCAAGCTTATCAGACATTGCACGCTTTATATAAGCATCACATTCCTAAATCTTCAAGTGTGATAACCTTGGTCTTTTACCAGTCCATATCTCATATGGAGTCTTGTTAACCGATTTGGAGGGAACTCTGTTTAATAGGTAAGCAGCAGTTTTAAGAGAATATCTCCAAAATGAAACTAAAAGAACTGCATGACTCATCTTAGAACGTACCATATCTAATAAAGTACGATTTTTCCTTTCAGAAACTCCATTATGTTGTGGATTCTAAGTGGAGTCCATTATGAAATAATCCCATTCTCTTTTAAGTAACTAAGAAACTCATGGTCTAAGTACTCGCCACCTCAATCAGATCTAAGTGTCTTAATATTCTTACCAGTTTATTTCTCTACTTGAAGTCTAAATTCTTTAAATTTTTCAAATGCTTCAAACTTGTATTTCATTAAATACACATAGCCATATCTAGAATGGTCATCTGCAAATGTTATGAAATAAGAAAATCCACCTCTAGTTTGACTAGACACAAGGCCACATACATTTGAATGTATAAGCTCTAATAACTCATTAGCATGTTGTCCCTTTCCACTAAACGGTAGTTTGGTCATCTTATCCATTAAACAAGATTCACAAGTTTCATATGATTCATAATCGAAATGATCTAAATATGCTTCTTTATGTAACTTAGTGATTTTTGTCTCATTAATATAACCTAACCTACAATGTCATAAATAAGATGGATTTTGGTAACTTAAACACCTTTTCTTGCTATTTATGTTTAGAATTGGTCTTTCAAGATTTAATTCATACAAACCATTTGTAAGCATACCAGATCTATAATGAACATCATCTTTATAAAATGAACAACTGTTATTTTTAATAATGAAGAGAAATCCATTCATGTCTAAACATGGAATATAAATAATGTTTCTTTTGATAACAGGAACATAATAACAATTATTTAGTTCAAGTACAAGACTAGAAGGCAAAGCTAAACTACAAGGTCCTATAGCTAATGCAGCAACTCTTGCTCCATTACTGACTCGTAAGTGCACTTCACCTTTTCTCAACGCTCTACTGTCTGTTAATACCTACACATTGTTACAAATGTGAGAGCCACATTCGGTATCTAATACCCAAGATTGTGAAACAAAAGTAGAAAGATTGATTTCAATCATAAAAAACCTAAAGTTAAAGCTACGTTTAACTTCTTTTCCTTCAAGCTAGCAAGATAAGCTTTGCAGTTCCTTTCCAATGTCCAACTACGCCACAATGGAAACAAATGCCCTTGTCATTCTGTTTCTTGACACCGCCTACTGGCTTTGCTACTTTAGTAGAAGCCTTCTGGTTCTTGTTCTTGTTCTTCTTCTTAACCATCTTACCTTTATTCTTAGAAGAAGAAGAGCCAACAACAAGAACATAATTGAATTCGTTCTTAAGGCATCCCTCAGCGGTCTTGAGCATGTTGAGCAATTTAGCCAATGATACTTCCTTTTTGTTCATATGAAAATTCATAATAAATTGTAAAAAACTTGGGGCAAGAGATTGGAGCACTAAATTAATGCTCAATTCAAGGTTCAGTTAATACCCCAATTAGCCTAAATTTTCAATGTAGCCAATCATCTGTAGAATATGAAGTTCCACTAAAGGTCCATAAGCCATCCGACATTGAAACAGAGCTCTTGCAGTCTCAAACCACTTCACTCGACTTTGTGCACCAAGCAACTCTTGAAGGTGTAGGAATATTTCCCTTGCATTCATATTTTCATGTTGCCTCTAAAGCTCGGGAGACATGTTAGCTAACATCACACATGTAACTTGCTTATTGTCATCAATATGACTTTGATAATATTCCCAATCCTCATTAGCAGCATCTTGCACAAGTTCAGGTGGAAGGTCAGTGTCAAGAACGTATAATTTCTTTTCTTGCCTTAGAACAATTTTAAGGTTTCATAACCAGTCTGAAAAATTTAGTCCAATCAATTTGTTTGCATCCATAATGCTCCCCAGGGATAAGTTCATACTCATTTTTCAAAAACCGTTTCTTCAAAAAACAAAAATTAGTATATGTTGTAAAACCAAATAAATAAGGACTTTAAAATTTTGGTTACTTCTACTATTTTAAACAAATTAATAGCCCTCACTATTAATTCGAGAAATTATCACATAATTTCCTAGTGGGCTAGGATCCAATTTTAATTTAATTGATTTTGAGTTTACTCAACGAATCAATTAAATTAAAATTAGGTAGATAACATTTTATCAATCACATCCTATATGATTCCTAGGGGACAACTCTTTGCAAAAATATATCTAATACGCGATTCCTAACCTTGCCTCTAAATTAATATGATCATGAGTTTACTCATCCAAATTATATAAATTTAGTTAAGTAAAACCCACCGTTATAAGACTAAACATGTTCGAGTTAAAGCGACCTTGAGTTTACTCAACAAGCCTAACAATAAACAAAACTATGGTTTAATCCTATAACCATGGAAGGCATTATTTTTGTTCTAAACATGTACTTAATATTTTAATGAGGGTTTTAAAATTTTAGGTCTCATTCTAAATAATATAATCTCATTATATTAATATATTTAGAATATAGAATTAACAATATTTAATTTAATTAATCAACTCTTGAAAAATTAAATTCAATTTTGTTTTTAAAAAATCAAATAACCTTAATCTCATTAAGGTAAAAACACACAAAGCAATAAGCTACAAAGAAGCAGCTGGCGCATGTCCTACATGCACCATCACAGCCCTAGGAGACACTTCCTCTTGGCACACGCGCCCGTTCTTCTCCAACTGACTTTGTCATTTTTTTTTCTGATTTATGGTCTACTATCTGGCCTTTACTTGCTCTGCCTCTAGTCTTCATCTCTACGCCGTCTCCAAAGGTATGAAAAGCACAAAGGTTTATACACATAAAACTCTAGAGAGACAAATCTCTCTAGAGTGAGAAACCACCACCAAAGGTGGTGGTGCTCCAACCGTCGGCGGCTATACCTGCCACGGGTGGTCTCCTTCTTTTCGACAGCCATTAACCAAAATAAAACCCATTAACTAAACACATATCAACAGTCGCATTAATTGAAGCATTTGTTTCGATAAAACAACATTGATGAACAGTAGGACAATTACAGAAACCCAATTAAAACTCAAATTTAATGGAAATAACACGTAGCCTGTAAACCAAAAGCATGGAACCGTTTCCAGTTCATAAATAAGGATCAAAGCATACATTATAGTTTGCAAACCAGAAAAGCAATGGATAAATGACTTTATGAAGACCATCTAAAACATGTTTCAGTTATGCAAATGATGAGACAACAACTCTTCAGTTTTAAAAAACATTGTACAAATGAAAACCGAAATGTAACAAAGATCAAAATACAATAATTTTCAAGAAACACATGAATTATGTTCCAAAGTTCCAGAAACACATAAAACATATCCCATATTTCCATAAACATGTAACCATTTTACATCTCCAAAAACCCATGTAACTATTTTACATCTCTAGAAACAGTTAATGCAAGCTAAAGCAGTAGTCAACTAAAAATTACACATGTCCTTCCATATCCAAAAACACTTTCTAGATGAACAAGAATAAGAACGTAATAATTTTTCTAGAAAAATGAAACATTCTAATTTTATTTCCAAAGACAAAACAAAGGCTTTCCAGAACATTTCTGGATAGCAAATTAGAGACAAATTTATGGAACATCTCCATAACAAGCAGAACAAAAGAGCATGAACGACACTGTTTCGAACAATACCAGAAATTAATGCACCAAATTGTCAAAACAATTTTAACGAATAAATTTGCAACTTTTGCATATTTAAATCAAATAAAAAATAAAACAAGCTTATGAATCACAACTAAATCTGTTAAAGATAGCTCTCATAACATTGTTAGAAAATAAACATAAGATCGAATCTAAGCACAGCAGAATGAATTTTAAAATATTTTCCACAAAATTAACTTTAACAAATTTAATTTGAAACATAAAACAAGAAATTAACAAAGTTATACTAACCTGTTTCGATTTCCTATTGTAATTTTTCTTTTTGCCTTGAATCTGTCAATCCGCGAGCTGTTCAATCATCCGACTTTTAATGGTATCCACATATCTATTCAGAGAAAACTCAAATCTAATTTAAGA
This sequence comes from Erythroxylum alaternifolium, assembly GCA_027478495.1. Classification (NCBI taxonomy): domain Eukaryota; kingdom Viridiplantae; phylum Streptophyta; class Magnoliopsida; order Malpighiales; family Erythroxylaceae; genus Erythroxylum; species Erythroxylum alaternifolium. The sequence goes on along the minus strand of JANIIA010026153.1, from coordinate 6,676 downwards.
GGAAAAATGTAAGAAGTGCTAGCTCCATATTTTCTAATTTTTCCTTTTATATGAAAAATCATATTTTTCATGTTCTCAGATTTTATCAAAATTACAACTAAAGTCAAACTTTAATCATAATTATGAATTGGTCCTTATAAGATCAAATATCATATATTGATCCTTAAAGTTTCTAAACCTTCTCAATTAAATCCAACTTAATTCAAATTTTACTTTCTCCTTTATAGACCTTTTATGTGTGACCCATTAGGTTCCTAATACGTTGGTCATGATTATAAATTATAATTATAATTCATAATTAGAATAAGATAAATTAAAACTCATTTTAATTTATCTTTAATTCCCTAAATAAATAATTTATAATCACATATCATAATTGACTTCTAGCAATATGTCATGACCACCTAAATATTAAGAATTCCAAAGTGATTTGACTTAACCTGTCTATGCATGACTATGATGTATAAATTAATCCTTTTGTCATCTAATGTTCCAATTGGAATTAGAGTATGGAATTCGTTTCTACTTTAAATAATCCAATCATGTTCGTTCTTGCTAATTAGTAAATGATTTATAATTGATATTTGGAAACAACTTTTCCAAATTTCAATTTACTTTAGCCAGAGATTCCTAAAATCATTACTAATCAAGAACAACAGAACGTTCTTCCTAATTACTTTAGGACAACGAATTTTTTATTGATTTACTCAGCTATTTCCATATAGTTCATACTATATCCAATAACTATCGAATTGAAAACTACTCTAGGAGTTGAACATTAATAGCATCAAAACATTGTAATTCCTACATGAGATAACTTTGGTAATCTCAAGTTTAAGGATCAATTATACAACTATTATAATGAGGTAATCCACAGACACACAAGTAATGTTCTACTCGAGATTCTCGTAATCGGGTTAATTTTGTGAACTTATTCTTTAAAAGCACCCACATGTTTGTTTAAGTGTCTCCATATTTTAATTTATGAGATCAATTACTTTCTTCATAAGAAAGAAACAAATCTATGCTAGTCTAACCATTTCATCAATACCCCTTCTTAATGAAACTACGACTAAGAACATTTTAGGAATAATACAAAAAATGCAATTTGAATCTCATAATTACAATCGCATTATAATTTCTAATTACATAACAATTATTCCATAGATTTTGTCTTTATGAATTAATAATTAAATAATTAACAAATACATAAAGATAAAGAATGCCTTTTATTGAATAATAATAATGTCAAATAAATAAATTTACAACCAAAAATAAATTGGATGCAAGGGCATAAACCAACATATGAATACTATAAGTATTTCTTTGTCTAGTATGCATATATATAGGGACGTGTAATGCTCTCTTTCATTTTCGTGTTTTAATATCTAGTGGTGTGTTAATACATGTTTGCACAATAAGTTCTTGCAGTCTCAAACGTGGATGTATGGGTTTGTATCTTATTCTTAGGAGATGGACATTCAGTTTTGTCTAACATATGGTATTTGATTTTCATCATATAAGTTTTGGGTTAAATTAACTATGTTATGCTTTTCATACACATTAATTTTCTATAATTTATTAAAAATAAAATTTCTAATATATAATTAGTGGCTTTAAATTTAATTTAAACTTAATTTTGCTTGTACAAATTGTTAGAATAAACTCATAAAATTTCTCATGCATATTTTCTTAGTAGAAAATTTTTGTTGTAAATCATTTTATATAAATTTTATGTGTTTGTGTAACTTAGGTTTCCATATTGCTAGGTATTGTCACATTCCAATATTGATTAGAGTCAGTTTTAGTTGAAAATCACGTTATATTATCTAGTTTACCACTGAGATTAATTTGATATTTGTTTAAGAAATTTCATTTCAATTTAAGCGATAAAATTTGCATGTAACTAAAAATTGTAGAAAATTGAGACCAATAAGAGAGGTGAATTTGTGATTTTAACTTTTTATGGCTAGTTAAATACACAAACTGGAAAACATAATGCACAAAAAACAAAGCCAAAGAATCAACATAACTAAATTACATAAAGGGAGGACTATTGCAAATAGAAAAGAGTGGAAGGATTGCTACTAATCACGTAAAGAATGAAATGAAATTGGCTAGGCCACATAACACATGCCAATGATAAGGATAAAGAAGTGTTTAAAATACACATATGAAAGATTTAGAGCTACCATAGGTAAAGTGTGAGACCTTATAATTTTTGACATATTGGATTCTTATTAGTTTGTACAATTTAATACCTTGGGTAGATAAGTTTGAACTTGAAATTTAATGCCTAGAAGAAATATCATTCATTAATTAGGGTGTTAGAACTTAGGGAAGATGAAGAAATTGGTAATAGTCTTGCTAGTTCAACTTGGTATCACAAATGAACACTACTTGGTATTTTAAACATTAATTTTCATAAGAATATTAGATAGATGTGATTCAAAGAATAAGATAAGATAATTATTTACAATATGTATAAAGAAACTAAGAGTATTTTGTAGACCAAAAATCCTAAACAAAACATTTTAGCAACCAAATTGCCACCCTAACTATGTGTTATTGTCATAGAACTAGGCCTTAGATCAAATCAAGCACCCTTTAAGTCAATTAAGATCCATGTAAAACATTTTTAAAAGAGTTCTTTTATATAAATTTGTATTTTTAAGAAAAAAGGAAAAGGAAAATGATAAAGATAGAAAACAATGATAAATAGTGGAAGAGATTATTAGAAGTGAAAGATGAAGGATTTTCACATGGTTTTGATCAAGTTTTAGGATTATAGATGCGATTGGAGATAAGAAACTACAATAATATGTAACAAGGAATATATAAAATATGTTTTGTATGAATTATTCATCAATTATGGTTTCTAGGATTTGTTCCTTAATTTTATTTTTATAGATTATCAATTTGTATGATTTGACGTGTTATCATGATTTCATTTGCAAGAAGAAAAAAGTATAAGAGATTGGGAATTTGTATAGTTGGCAAATTTTAGGGATTCATTTTATAATTGTGTGTTTGATTATAGGTGATTGGTGACGTGTATTATAGTTATGTATGGTGTATGTGAAGACAATATTATGGAGACATAATTTGTTACATTATATGTGATATATGTTTCATATCATTGTGTTGGTTCCTTATATATGATTAAATTTTCAATTCAAATTGAGTTTATGATTGTAACCCTTGAGAGGATGCTTTGTGGTTTTATGATGTGAGTATGAATAGATGGTTGGTTAGAGTTGATACTTGGTGATAAATTGGGAAAGAAACCAATTTATTTTATCAACTGAATATTATGAGCCAAATTAGGATATAAGTTAATATTTTGTGAGGGTATAATATCCAAAGACAAATTATGACTTAAACGAATATCTTGTTAAATAGAATTTCTAGAGTTAGATTGGGGTATAAACCAATTTGTTTATTGTGATGAACATTTAACACCTATCCTAGTTAGGTACAAGGCATTATATGATTATTTTGACACCATTAAATAATGCACATATGGTGATTATTATTTAATAGAAACATTGATTTTTATACATTTCATGTTGCTCTACTGAGAAATTTTCAAAGATCATATAAAACCATACAGGAATTGGTGGTTAGAATATTATACATTTAATGGTATGGGATATTTATATTTCTTTTATTATTTTTAGAGTAATACCCTATTGCAATTGTATTTACAAGTGAAGAACTCGAGGCAAAGTATAAGGACTAGACAAGTTTTTGAGCATGATATTTATAAATTTGGATTTCAAAGATATTTCTAAATAAAGACAACGAAACTATTTTGGTTATCTTTTGAGATTGAAACTAATTTCTTATTCTGTTGAGGATTATTTATATTTTTGATATGGGTTAAATGTTTCTATAATATAATTAAGTCTTGAAAACATATGTTGTTTTATTATTTTGGAGAATATTAGATATTATAAGGATATATAGGTTAGTTAGTCTTAACTTGGTCATAAGGAATATATATTTGAGCCTTATCATTTGGGTGGAAATTTGTTAGGTATAAATGTTGTTGTATTAGGCTTGAGATATAACAAGTAAAGTAGTGTTAAAGCATAGGTTTAATGTTAAGGACAAGATTTTAGGGTAAGTAAATCATTACACTCATTCAATATAGTTATTTGTTTCCTTATAAATCATTTTATAGGTTTCTAATAGATAAGGCGAGTGTTTTATTTTATAAGTGATGCGAAATTTTGATTGCAGGGTATATCTGTCCTATAAATGATATGGAGTTTTAGACGGGCAAGATTTTGATGAAAAAAGAAACTTATTTTAAGGAGGAGAGGATGTGAGACCTTAGAATTTTTTACCTTTACGATTCTTTTTTGTTAATAAAATTTAATATCTAAGAAAGATGGTTTGGTATTTGAAAATTGAGTTTGATCTTAATATTTTATTCTTATAAAGTTTAAGATTAATTAGTTCTGAAGTTGAGAATTAAGGAAGCAAGATATTTTGGTAAGAGGCATGTTATTCATCCTAGTAATCTTTAAAACAAAATCATGCATTATTCCTTTAGATAAAAAAGCATGAAATATTTATACAATTTATTTTTGTGATATCTTTAATAAAAATATCAAATGTTTTATGTCAAAAAATAAAATTTTTTGGATTTTTCATCCTAGGATTAGGCAAGTAAGTATAGAACTTATTTCCATCCTCTAGTTTGAGCAACTTATCATTTGATTACCAAGTGTCAAGTTTGAGAAGAGCAAGACATATCTAAATGGGGAAGCAATCCAAAGAGCTAATTCAAGGTCAATAGGTTAGTAAATTCTACTAGAATTTTGTAATTACTTTATGGGACAATTATAAAAAATCTTTAACTTTATATAATTTTATAACACTAGCCCAAAGTTTAAAAAGTAGTGTTAAAATGCTCCAACTTTTAATTTATTACAAAAACAGTCTAGCTTTAGAATGTATGTTAATAGAGATGATGTGGTTTACCATATCAACAAATTCACTAGACATATGGCTGACAAGTGTCCAACTCTTGCCATGTCAGATAAAAATAAAAAAGTAGAAAATATAATTTCTAAAACATAAAATCTTTGTTGGAGTTTGGCTTTATATGTTTTAGAAGCTTCTTTATAATCACTGATCGTAATATTCGTGAGAGGAGGAGGACTGGAGGAACACTCTCATTCATATTTATCAAATAAAGAATAAAGAATAAGGTCAATTTCTATTTGAGATTTATCTCACTGACAGATATAGATGATAACAATTTCTTATTTGCTTTTCTAGGTTTTTCTTTGGCTACCTCATTAATGGAATCTGTTAGGTATTACCTCTATTTTCTATTTATTATACTTTGATATTGTTTGCTTTTTATTTATGGGGAATTTAATGGGAAAGAAAGTAGGAATCTTTTGATACTTTATTATGCTTTTTAGAGCTAATATATTAAGAATCACCCCATCACTCAGTAACTAATATATTTATAATTATCATCTAGCTCTGTCAAATGTTTAATCCATATTTCTTTTAACTTAAAATTATAGGAATATATATATAATAGGCTTCAATTTAGCTCAGTTCTTCTATTTCAAATTTGAAACCTTCAATTGTACATTTTTGTGAAACACTACTTAGATTTGGCATTTTAGGTTTTGATAGTGATGATAATAAGTGCCTTTATACTTGGTCTAATAAATATGTATCTAAGATATTATGAATTTTAGGATTGATCATTTTCACCTTAACAAATGCAAAAACTTCTCCTAACTTTAGTATAATTGGTGTTATAATAATGTCTTCTGCTCTGATAATAGATTTAGGAATTCTGTGTTTTTATCTGACATGAAATGAGTAGGGCATGTGCCAACCATATGTTTATTAGATTTGCTGAAGTGATAAACTATGTCAATACTATTAACTTAAATTCTAATGGTAGGCCGTTTTTAGAAAAAATTAAAAGTTAGAACATTTTAACACACTTTTTAAAGTTCACGCCAATGTTGCAAAATTGAGTAATCAATTTTTTAAATAAAAATTTCCCTAACTTCTTGACCTTATTAGATTTGCTAGTTTAGTTTATAAGTTTTATATTTTTTATATTAAATGATTTTATTAGTTTCATATAGTTATTGTTCTTACTAAGAAATATTTTTTAGTGAAATACGACAAGTTTAGCAAAAGACTCAAATGTGACTACCATCCCAATTTCTGGTTTGATCTTAGAGGTTCCTATTACTTTCCTATCCCTTTCTAGTGTTTCTCTCTTATTCTCTTCTCCCCTCCCTCCCTCTAACTTTCCAAGTTTTAACTAGATTTAGTAATTAGCTTGGCTCTTACCTCATTCATCCTCTTGATAACTGTCCAAAGTCCACCTACCTTAAGCTTCTATGTTTTCTCCCCCAACTCTTCTTTTTCTTCCCCTTCCTCAATTTCCTACCTAACTTTCAAGCTCTTTTTTTTTTATTTCCAACCTTCCTTACATTTCTAGAAATGTTCAGTTCTACTCTTATTTCCTCAAACAATTTTCCACTGCGTAGTCAAACCTCTCATCAGGCTCGCAGTCCATCTGATCAAGGACTCTCTCAGTCCGCTCTAACCATCCCTCAGCCTCTGCAGGGTCTGTACTGCCATAAAAGTCGACTGCACCCTGCTTGCGCAGCCTGTCATACCT
>JANIIA010026132.1:0-12703 GCA_027478495.1 Erythroxylum alaternifolium | reverse complement strand
ACATCCATTTCTTATATATATGATTAATGATTCATAAGATGGTGTAGTGATGATTTGAGATAGAAAGGTCCCTATAATGGTGTAGAAAAAGTGCAAAAAATTTAATAGATGAATGGATGTTTTTATGCTTTGTTTTCTTTATATTAACATGGATTGCTTTGGGTGTTATAGAGATGAGTTAAAATGAGTTTGAAGCTAATGAAAAAGAGTATTATGGTGTCTTCAAATGAGATGAATTGAGGTAGAAATAGAATGAAGGTGATAATGGAGTAAAACAAATGTGAAGAAAATTGATGATGAGTGTACATGTATAAATGTTCTATTTTGGTGTCTATAATCAATCATAGAGTATGATTTGTTGTTATTGATATTGATCTGAAATGAAGGTAAGAATGAAGAGGAAATAAAGAGGAAAAACTTAGGTTTAAGAGATGTATTTAATAATACTCCTAGAAGGGGAAGGAGTAAGGATTTAGTAAGCCAGAAAATGATGGTGATATGTCTTGTTATATATATGATTGATGAATCAAATGAATAGAGTTTTGTGGATTTTAATGTAACTAATATGGTAGTTAAATTAGTTGTAATGAAGTTGCATAAATAAATATGAATACTGGAGAATTTGGTGTAAAATGATGTTAGTATATATGTGGGAATGGTTGTTAAGTGGAATATGCTTCTTACATGTTTTTTAGGCAAGTTTCATGTCCACTAGGTAGACATTTTTAGGTTTTCTAGCTTCCCAGCTCCGTTCATGTCCTTTTAGAGGGACACATATTCGATGAGTAGACATACACTGGACATCTATATAAATGTGCAATTTTGAGCCTTCAAATGATAAAATCTCTCCTTAGAGTCTTAATGAAAGTTGTAGAAATCGGAGTCCTCTTCAAAAGTGTACTTGAATGACTTTAATTCGATTTCCACAAAAAAAGTTATGCCCCTTATCCCAAAATCATATATATGAATTATTGACTTATCAATGCTTTCCTATGATGCATTTAGGCTTTAATGGAGCTGGAAATGCACTTAGTTTGATAAGAAAATAAGAGTTTAAATAAGTGATATGTTTAAGATGATGATTGAGGATATAATGTGAGAATGATTGTTATACATTAGGTGTTCAAATCTGGAATTTTGAGATGTTATGAGACTGAAAGTGAACCTATGAAGGTTAATGTGATTCAAAGAAGATGAATGATGTGTATTAAGTAAAAGTGAATGATAAATTGGATATTTTATGATCTTATAACATTAAAAAAAGGATTGGAGAGCATGTATGTGATAGATATATGATTGAATGATGGGCTTAGAATAATCTTGTACAAATAAGGTGTAAGCCTAAATTCAAATTTGACTTATATGAGTTATGAAGTATGAATGATCTTGAGATATGAATTAAGTAAACATACCCGGAATAGTCAAATTGAGCATGCATTATACATTACATATATACATATGTGTACAATTGAATGCTTATATGATTGTGCAATTAGTAATGTGTGTGTAATATGTGTGTTGCATGATGTTTATACATAGGATTGAAAGTCAGCATCCAGACATTTCCAGATCATAGAAACTAATGCTAATCTGGAGCATACCGTGAGTTGACCTAGATGGTCTCATTTTACTTGTTTGTTCTATTCTAAATTTCTGTATTGAATTGATACTGATATAATTGTGATTGAGACCATTTCGGACATAAATAGTTTAAGGAGTTTGATAAATGTGAAAAATAGGAAATGTTTCATTGAATGTAAATGTGAATGAAATAAGTGATTCTCAACATTATTGTTGAATTCCAAACTTCGATTCGATGAAAAATGTGAATGTCAAATTGAACATAAGTGATTGATTGAATATATATGAATGTGATGCATTTCATTACATGAATGCATGAACAGATAAAGGTTGTTGTGACCGGAGTAGCCACCGAAAAAGAGCTTAAAGCTCATAATGTGGTAAGAGTCTCTGGCTCACTATGTATAATGAGCCATGTATCCCTAACAGATAAGGGACAGTTATTAATAAGCCTAGCATCCACAATAGATACGAGACATTTACAAGCACTTGGTCAAAAAAATAACAATTAGAAGTGAGTCTCGTGAGCATTGCATATATAATTGATATGTATGTTTTAAATGATCGAAATGAACTATTTGACTATTCTGAATGTGAGATCTGAAATAAGTGATCAAAGTGTTATGTGATGTTGTATGATTATTGGTGAAATGATGTGCATTATATGATGACATGAAGTGTGTGTGAATTTGAAGTATGACCTTTTGTGTTATGTGATATGAGTGAGTCATCGAGGATGGTCCGCTCACTGAGTTTGCAAAACTTACCAAAATTGCAACGTTATTTTTCAGGCTCAGAGGAGATCTCCAATTAAACAAATTGGAGTCTAACCACTGCATTTAGATAAAAGATAGGGGTCGGGATCAGTTCGCACTTGCATATGTCTATAGTCTTTTTTGTATTTTGAAATGTAATTCGCAAATATTGTATAGTGTTTATGTAAATTGTAAAGTGTAATGACTTTATGACTGAAAGCATTTTGTAAAATAAAATGATCAAATTGAGAATCGATTTGTTCTTGATGTGTGTATAAATGTTATGGGCCGTGATTGATTTTTGATTTGCTTAAAACTTATTTGATGAGTGTGATGTGAGAGAAAAATTTGTATTGAGTTTGACTGACTGTATTAGTGCACCACCCTCGTAGAGTACGTTCTTGAATACTGACGGTATGTTTAGGAATATGCCCTATAAGAGTGGGGTGTTATAAGACGTGATCTCGCCTTGTCCACTCCAATAATATGTCCACTTTTTCCAAAATTTGTGATTTTTACCAATAATACTCCAATTTGATGCAATATCTACTTTTCATCTCCTAAAACAAAAAAAACATTAATTTTTCTATTTAAGCACCAAAATATGTCCAAAACAAAAGAGATATTTCCAATTAATATAACAAAATAACATCTTCACAAATTACCCCACACTGGACTCATGCTTGCCCTCAAGCATACATCAATTCCTTACATCAATCATCCTCATAACAACCTCTCATCTTCTTTCATGTTATCTAGAAATATCCAAAAGCTAATTCACATTAAATGTTTATGATAAAAAATAACAATCTAGAGAATAAACACTTATAGGACATATTGTTATAATTAAAATGTAACATCTAATTTATTCCATCAAAATCAATTAAACCAAAACTTGACAACCTCTCATGGATTTCACTTTATACACCCACAATGTTTAGGGTTCATTAAGCTCTCAAATCAAAGTGTAGCAAGTTATTTCCATAAGCTTGACTATGAATTATATCTTCACTACTTGACAAAGATGAACTTAATGCATAAATCAAAGGAACTTTATAAAGGTTGTAACATGGCTTAGGTAAGGTATGACAAAAAGAAGTTTTTAGGTTAAGTAAATTAAAGGAAAATTTTCAAACTTATCCATATAAGTTTCAACTTAAATCAATCCAAAACTCACTTGATTATAATAGCATCATTTTCATTCACCTTTTTCTTTTTTTATTACTTTATTACTTTTTAAAAAAATGCATATATATTTTTCTTAAAAAAATAAAAAAGGATAATATATATATATTCACCTTTTTCTTTTGTTTTTATTACTTTATTACTTTTTTAAAAAATGCATATATATTTTTTCTTAAGAAAATCAAAAAGGATATTATATATATATATATATATATCTTCTCCATCATTCTATATAAAAAATGAAAAAAAATCCAAATAATGTAATTTGAATCAACTAATGTACTTTTCATAGAAATAGTCAAAATCTTATGTAAATAAGTGTTAAACAATTCCTTCAATTTATGGGCTCAAAATCATTAAGGACATCAACAATAAGAAGGGTAAAAGTGACTTGTAATAAGATTATTGTGCAAGAAAAGAAAGGGTAAGGCTCAAATTGGTTTTCTAAGGATAAAAGGTAAGGTTGGCTTATTTAAGTCAAAAATAGTTATCCTAAATGCCGTTATCATTTTTATACACAAATTTATCAAAAATATGGTCTTAACACGTATTCATAACCAATATCAAGAATAAACAAGCTATGTTTAATAACACATAAGAAAAAGATATCTATGAGTACAAATGTGACGAATGATCTTAGGATCAAAGTTCACGTAGGTGTCAAAATGCACCAAGTCTTGCACATTTTCATACAACGAAACCAATCTGATACTTAATATAATTTAATGAAAAACGCAATCATGCTTGTCTCTCTCATGCATTATTTCTTAAATAAAAAATGTATCATAACTTAAGGATTATTCATAAACAATGATTATAAAAGTATGAGGCTATCATGATGAATAATCAATATATAAATCACAGTATCATGAGTCCTAAAAAAATCACCAAATTCATCATATTATAAACACTCACTTCCGTACACCTAAATCATACATTTTCCCTAATGTATATATAAGATACTCACATGGCACAAAAATAATCAACAAAAATAAAACATAAAGTAGAAGAGTCTCCTGAGTTATGAGCATCTAAAAAGAGATGTACTATGGTTCCAAAAAGCTAAATCGTATAAGATGTGATCTCGTCTTTTGAGATTTAGTATTTTGGAATTTTTGAGTCTTTAATCTTGACAACTGAATCATATAAAGCGTGATCATGCCTTATGAAATTTAGTATTTTGGAATTTTTAGACCCATTACCCTCTTAAGCTAATAAACTAATTTCTCAAAAACAAACAAATGAAAACTATATATAACTAAATCAAAATTAAAAAAACATATTTTGGGTTGTCTCCTTCTAAAAAGCACAACTATTTAAAATAGTTATGATCTACAGGGTTTTTTTCTTCTCAAAATTCTACTTAATTATAGTATTGTTCTCCTTAAGCAGTGCTATTAGCCCTTACTCTTTCCCTATAGTCAATCGTTTTTAGATGATTGCAGGTAATGACTCTCTATCACCTAAGTAGTCATACTTTAGGTGATTAGGTAAGGCCTTTAATTCTATCTTCAAAGATAGAAAAACATAAGGTAACATTTCTTGTGAGTTATAGTAAGTTCAACATTCAAATTTTTTGAATATATTAGCATTGCTGATAATGATTATACAACACCACAAGGTTCATCAACTTACTCGTTCACTTCTGATTTAGCCTTAAAATCAAACTGATCTTTAACACTTTCTTCTTTAAACATATCCCTGCACAAATGAATCCATAATATCCATATGATAAACAAATTGAAAATCATTGAGGTACTTTATTGTTTTAAAAATGTTAAACTTCACTATCTCTCCATCAAATTAAATGGAAAGAGTACTCTTATCCACATTGATTTTCATCTTGGTCATTTTCATAAACGGCCTACTCAACAAAATTAAAGGTACGTGTTCAACACTATTTTCATCTATTTTTAAGATGTAAAAATTCGCTAGGAATACCAAACCGTTAACTTGGACTAAAACATCATCAATAATACCCAGAGGATTCACATAAAAATGATTAACTAGTTGAATAATCACATCAGTTTCTTATAAAGAATTCATATGTAAAGCTTAATAAATTAAGTATGGCATGACATTAATAGATGCACATAAGTCTAGCATGGCACACTCAATTTTCTTATAACTAATAACTCATAAAAGTGTAAACATACCTAGATCTTTGCATTTTTTAGTAATTTTTTATTTATTATAGTCAATACATTCATACCCAATAATTTTTATTTATTATAGCCAATACATTCGTACCCAAAATTATTCTCTATTTGTCCTTCAACTTCCTTTTAGATGTGCATAGTTCTTTTAAAAAATTTACATATTTCAACATTTTCTTGATGCCTACTAGAAAAGGTATAATGATTTCCACCTTCTTGAAGGTTTCTAGGATCTCTCTTTCATGTTCTTCTTCTTTTGATTTAGCCAACCTGCTAGGGAAAGGAGGCACATGTGCATTAGTTGATATCGATGAAGACAAATCATCATTTACCTTTGTTGATTCTTAAGTTGGAAGTTCATTTTTCTTTTCTCCTTCATTGTGCTTTTCTACCTCTGTTGATAAGGAATATTCATATTGAATTTCCTTACTACTTCTTAAAGTTATTGCATTCATATTCTCCTTAGGATTCACCACTATTTGGGAAGGTAATTTTCCTTATGCTTTTTCTTCTAGTTTACTTACAAAGATGGCTAATTAAGTGATCTGATTTTCTAAGTTCTGAAAGTTTACTCTTGTTTCTTATTGAAATTGTTGAGCATTAGTAGCAAATGTCATAACAATTTTATCCAAAGACATAACTGAATTTAAAGATTGAGGTTGAGAATATGTACGGGCTTGAGATTGTCTATTAAAATTGTAAGATTGATATTTATGTTGCTCTCCTTGATTTCTATAGCTAAAGTTTGAATAGTCCTTCCATCCTAGATTATAACGATTGAAATAAGGGTTATATTTTCGTTAAGGCTGACCAGGAAATTTCCCTGTTACGTTGGCTTCTTAAAGGGAGTCTTGTTGCAATATAGGGCACATATCCTTAAGATGTCCAGAGAAATATATTTTGCACACTTACGCTAAATGTAATTGACTTACAGCTATTTGATGAACTAGATTAGTTAAATATGAAATTATGTCTTCAAGATTCGTGTTACTTACCTCATTCACGCACTTAATAACTCTATCCATCCTTGTCCTAAACTGTTGAGAATTTTTGCCATATTTGATATTAATTGTTTGGCCACTTTAATTTTTTTATCTACCAAGGCTCCTACACTAGCTACATCAACCATACTTTGATCCATTATTAATAGTCCTTCATAAAAGTACTGAACCAAAAGTTGGTCAAGAATTTAATGGTGTTAGCAACTGGCACATAACCTTTTAAACCTTCCCACATATCTGTCTTATCCCACATATCTCCTTTATGATATTAGCTACTTTTGATGCAGTAAAGAACTTCTCTAGGAACAATCATGTCATCTCATTCCATCTTGTCACTATGCCAGGGGGGAAGATAATATAGTCAATCCTTTGCTTTTTCTTTCAATGAGAACGAAAAGGCTCTAAGATTAATTTGTTCTTCTATCACCCCTTGTAGCTTTATTTCATAGTAGATCTTCAAGTGTTTAAGTGGATCTTCATCTATAAGACCACAAAAATAGGAAGTGAATCAAATCAGATTTCAGTTTGAAATCAGCCTCAACATCTATAAATCATATGCATAAAGGTTGTTGATTCAAATTTGGCGTCGTTAACTCCCTTAACATTCTACTGTTAGGATTTTCCATCCTTTCATCAACTTCTTGAAAATTAGTCTTCACCAATTGTTAGATCTATCTCAAGTTTCACTTTTGGAGGTGAATGATCGTTTCTTTACTTAATCTCTTTACTTAAACGATGCGTTGTCTTCTCAATTTTTGGATTATATTGCAATTCATCTCTATGAGAAAAACGAGTCATATAAGACAAGAGATTAGCAGTAAACCATAAAATAATGCAAAGAAAGTAAGAAACTAAAATAGTTCCCCAACAACGACGACAAAATTTTGATCAAGTTGTCAAAGCCCTCAAAATTAATTATGATTCTCCAAACTTCTTGTAATGGTCATGAAACCAGTCAAATCCAAAAGAACTAAACACTGGTTTTTTAATTTCAATCGATAAAATAAAGTGGGGGGTTTTTGGTTAATTAACTAATTAACTAAAATTCACAAGAAATCAAAATAAATCAACTAAATATAAAAGGGAGAAATTTAAGAATTCTTAACTTTGATTCAAGAGAAAGATCTCATCTAATTATAACATTGATCATTGGTCTAAAAAGAATAATTGTCACAATTAAAGCAGTTAGTCCGAAACATATTAGGATAGTCATAATAAGTCTAAAATTTTCTTGAATTAAATGGTTTAAACCTAGCATCTAAACCGAAACTTATCATCGATTGATTGGATAAAATAGCATTCTATATCAATTAAATGATAGCAATAAGCTTAGTAAAAAATACTCGACCCTAAATTAAATAAGCGGATAGCTATAAATATTTAATTTATTTTTCTTTTTTATCATAATTTAAATATGCAAATTCATAAATAACCTATTTTCTACTTGTACCAATTCTTCATGACAATTATGGATTACTGAATTCATAGATTGTTATAGAATAACCAATATCAAATTAATTTTTCAATTCAACCAATATTAATTATTCATAAAGTATAAGAACATAAAACAAGAAATACTTGAATTAAAACATGAATATAAATTTAAAACAAAACCTCACAAGATTAGAACTAGAGTTTTGAATCCTCTTTAATCAGAATATTTGGGTTTAGCCACACATGGCTTTCATTTTAACACTAAAATAAAAGAAAGATGAAAGATTTGAGAGAAAACTAAGAGGAAAATGAAAAAGAGTAAGTTAAAGAGGTAGAAGACATCTCTCCCTCTTTCTTTCCTACTTAAAACCCTAGTCTAGTTCTATCTTCTAAATCAAATCCAAATCCTTACATAATAGGGATGGAAAGAAGTTTCCTAATTAAATTCTAACTCTTCAAGTGAATTTGAAATTAGGCATGATCTTGCCTTATTCCCCGTAGTAATCTGTCCACTTTTTTCAAAATTCGTGATTTTCACTAATATCACTCCATTTGACACGATCTCCACTTTTCATGTACTAAAATAAAACAAATATTAATTTTCATATTTAAGCACCAAAATATGTCCAAAACAAAAGAGATAATTCTAATTAACATAATAAAATAACTTCTTATTAATTTACTATGATGCAAATTCCTATCCAAATTTAACATTTCACCAACTGTCGCATTTTTCTTTATGTAACACAAAGCTTATTAAAGGGCCTAGAGGTAGCCAATTGGAATTGTCTGTCCAAATGTACTACTTTTCCTTACCTCACTCTCCATTTAATGCTTTTGATAAATATAAGTTTGTCTTCTAAAGAAAGGAAGAAGATCTTTTAGGAGCATAGTTAAGAAAACTACCACTGCCAATATACTTAAAAAAAACAAGACCTATTTCCAAATGTTGTTGTCTTAATGTAAGAGATTGTCGAGTAGCTTCACAGCATATATTTGGCTCATATTGGTTACAGTTTGTATTCCTAATCCTCATTTCTCTCTTTCATTTACCTACTATTTGCTAAAGGACCAACTATAGTGTTTTACTTGCAATAGTAGCTCCTTGTAGAATGTAGCGCATTTTTTGGTCAAGCTTATCACAAGCACACAACCTGATGTCTCATCATTCGAGTCCATGATGAGAGATTACGAATGATGAGAGACTTGATTGTGTGAGGGATTTTTAATTCATCAAGAGTATTGCTAATGAAATCTCATTTAACCCTGTCATATACGTTTTTTTTTAAATTTAATTTTACAATCATTAAGCCATGTTTACCTTTCTTCTTTTTCTTAAGTGATGATTATATTCTTAACCCTCGGTTTTCTACGAATAAAAATACTTTGGTAAGGACATACTAACTGACTCAACTACAGTTTGATTGTTATGATTATCACTTTAGAAATGATTTTAATAGTCACGTTAACAGAAACCTTAATCATTTATGATTACAAAATCTTGGGGATTAAGATAATTAGGGTGTTATTTAAGATAATCGAAATTTTTTCCTTAAAATAGAACCAAAAAGCCCTTTTTTTTATTACATAAATAAATTCTAAAGATGACCAAACATCCTTAAAAATTACCTTACAACTTAGGAGAGGCTACCAAGCTACTTCAAATTTAAATATCTTATTCCATAAAATGAATATGGATCCAATAAAATGCGGGTAATGATTTGAGTATGTACTGACTAGATTACGGATTATGGCCCTAAAGAAAATGAAGTTACCAGTGCAAGTCGTTTAATGTGTGATCTAAGTATTTATAGACTCGTAACCTTCTTTCTCTACCATTAACCAAACGAAGGGATTCCTCGTGAACTCCAAATAGATTAAATTGCAGCTATAAATTTATTGTTTTCACCTGACTATTTCCCTTTATTTCTAAAGAGACACCTCATTTTGCATAGAAATGGAGTGCTTGATTAAAATCTAATCTCCAATGATGAGCCATGAATTAAAAACATCAGTTAGAATGCTAACTAATAAATTTCACAACTGTTTCATCAAGCTTGGAAAAGGATTATTAAAGATCACAGTGAGCAGTTTGGAATTTTCTATAAATTCCATAGAGATACATTAGTGGAAGCATTAATTTCTTGTAATTATAAATTTCTCTCTCCATATGAACCAATAAAATGAGAAGCCAGAAGACTCGACACAGAACAAGTAAAGTGTGCCTTTTTTATTATCTTACCAGCTTTTAAACCACTAATTTATAGCTCAACAATTGCCACAATGTTAGGACGATACTGGTGTAGTTGATCTCTTGTATTTCTATAAAATAAATAGTTGTCTATTCCTTTGACATTCCGAAAAAAAGAAATTTCATTTACTTTAATATGAGTCAAAGAAAAGGACAAAATGAAGCTTTAACCGAATTAAGCTATTTGATGGAGGGTGTTATCCCCATCATTCATCTCCTTGTCCTACTAAAGCCATCTAAAATATTAGCCTTGTTTGGTAAATAGTTTGTTAACTATTTTTGGCAGATTAAGAGGTATTTATCTATTTGACCATGTCAAACTGTTGATAATCATATTTGGTAATCAGTTGATTGGGTTAGTGGATTAAACTCAATCTGTTGTTTTGAAAATGCTCTTATAAGGAGCATTTTATTCTAGCAGGTAAGAAATTAAGGGACTAAAAGATAACTACAACCAAAATTTATTACAAATTACTCAAGTTGTTCTCTTGTATTATTGCTTTCTTTTTCACCAAACACTATCCTAAACTTCACTGATAGAGATAGAGATAGAGAAAGAGAGAAAGAGAGAGAGAGAGACAGAGAGAGCTAAAGACAAAGATAGAGGTAAGTTTGTCCTCTCCCTTCTCCCCTTCTCATCAGTTTTTCCTTTTCTTTAATTTTTTGGACAGATTTGTTAGCATTTATTTGGATATTTGGAATACTAAGATATAATACTAAGTAAGCTCGACCATGGGCCAAGGCAGGAAAGGTACCTGCTTAGGGCCCATCTCATGAAGAATAAAATAGGACCTGGTCTTGACCCTTATAAAGAGCAAATGAGGCAAAATATGGCCCAGCTCACTCTTGACACTCATAAAGAGCAAAATGAGGCAAATCCTCTTAGCTTTCTTTATTTTCTTTACTTATTTTTTCATTTGATTTTTGTTTTAATTGTTCTCTAAATGTTAATGTTAAGAATTAATGCAACCCATTAGATTCTTCAATTGTGTCATAATAAGAGGCTTAAGGTAGCCTCTTTAATAATAAAAATATGCTTTTGAAAGTTTACATATCTATATATTGTCAATTTATTGGGGTCCTTTTTTTACTTTGCACAAGGCTTTTAAAACATTAGGAACGACCTTGATACTAAGATATAATACGAAGAAATACTAAGATATAATATTCATATCTTTATAAATCTTTTTTTAAGTCATTCCCTCATAAATTATTTTACACTTAAACAGCTAATAATAAACAGTTAATTTTACTGAACATTTTTAAATAAACAGATGATACTATTTGCTAGTTAAATCAATTATATTTATCCGCTGATTGTTAAACAAGACTATTGTTTCTTCCATTATCTATATTTATACAATCCAACCTTATAGTGTTTTGAACAAAATCTAATATTTGGTCTCTTAGACTTATGAGGGATTATATATTTATGTTCAATGAATTAAGCAAAGTGGTATTAAGGTGAGAACTCTATATAATTATGGGCATTCTAAACTATTTGGCTTTTTATTAGGAAAGCAGTTTTTTAAAATTTTATATGAGTCCAATGGATGATTTGCCTTTATTGACCTTTTTTTCATGGTCCTTTAAATGTTATATGGGAGTTAAAGAGAAAGGAATTTAGTTTCTCCCACATTTACAGATGTTAAGAGCTTTCTACCTTATATTGTTAGTATTGTCTCCTAATTTTTTGAGAGTATAATTTAACTCACGCTTACAAAGATTTGGGAAGAGCAATATTTGGCACAAACCGTATTGTCTTGTGTCTAAGGAGGATATATTGTTGTCCAAACATTCATAGGCTACCATGTAAAGCTAGTTTGAAATCTTTCATGTTTGTGAAATGTAGAAGGTAGAAACCTTTATCCATATCTACTAATTTTAGATTACTGTAAAGTTTTCACAAAGAAAGGAGATGTTTAGACAATAGAGTGAATTCGATATTCCTTATCAAATCATTTATAGTCAACACATACCTCCATGCCTTTCTAGTTCTTTATTTCATCATTTTTGGTGATTTTGAATTCTAGCCCTAGGTGAGTCTTCTGAATATTCTTCATCCGGATAATCACTTGAATAAACACCTAATTTGACATTAACCTTAAGTATTTCAAAATCACTTTCTGTAATTTCGTCCTTACTTCTATCATTTGAGTTTTCTCCTATGAAAGCATTCACTTGATGTAATAAAGGGATCCTTGGATTTTCCTTTTAAAGACCTCATTTGGTCCTCTTCCATAACAAATTCTATGGTTCTACTTTTTTTAAAAGACATGAAAAGGTTGAGTAGATCTAGGGCTTGAGTGGGTGGGTGGGCCACAGCGTTGCCTAGACTAG
>JANIIA010026082.1:0-12706 GCA_027478495.1 Erythroxylum alaternifolium | reverse complement strand
CCATCTTCGCGGGGCACGGATCCGGGTATCACTGTCGATATCGGGTTCGGGTCCGGCGGGAGTTGGGGTGTTACAGTATATAATCACCACTAATATGTGTTTGGTCACTCACTTCATCCTCTTCACTTATAGACTATTTAATAGTCTAAGTAATTGATGAAGAGCTAACTACCTATTTGATGAGCTACAGTGTGATGATTTATCTCCCTTTAGAAGATCAACATCTCTCTTATGCTTCTAGAACACCACATCCCTACTCCTGACCACTTTTTCTTTTCCAAGTTATAATTTTTGAAGCCAAATTGATCACCACCATATCCAAAATAAGTGTAAGGTATCGACTTTGATTCAAGCTTCTTTCTCTGATTCATGGGTATATGTTTGAATACCTTGCAGCCAAAAAATATTAAATGATGATATGTAGGATTCTTGGTAGTCCACGCTTTCTTGATAATCTCAAAATATAAGGAACTGAGGGAGCTCAATTAATCAGGTAGACTATTGTTTAGGATGCTTCTTCCCAAAATGTCTTTGGCCATATAAGATCTTGAACATTCAACAAATCTTCCCTATGATGGTTCTGTTCATCCTTTTAACAACCCCATTGTGTTATGGAGTCTCTAGTTCGATCTTCTTATATCTAATGCCATGTGATGTATAGTATTCTACAAACACCTTAAAGGTATACTCCCCTTTCATTGTCTATTTTCAGACACTTCAGCTTCCCTTTCTACCATAACATGAAACTTCTAGAAAATTGTAAACACTTGACTCTTAAAATTCAACATGCACACCCAAGTCTTCCTCGAAGCATCATTAATGATTGTAACAAAATATCTGTTACCTCCTAGTGATCCTCCTCAATAAGACCATAGACATCTTAATGCACGTTTAGTAACTCCAACTTCCTCAAAGATTTTCCCTTAAAAGAGACTTTGTGTTGCTTTCTAGCCAAGCAATGATCACAAGGATTAAAGGGTTGTGAGTTCTTAACTAGGATAAGGGATTTTCTAGCCAAAAAATTTAATCCCTTCTCACTTATGTGTCCCAATCATCTATTCCATGGATTCAATGAAGATTCCTTTTTGGATGTGTATACTTCTCCACCATCACACACCTTTAAGTGTATCTTGTACATTGAGCAACATAACTCTCCTCCAGCCATAGTCATGGCACCTTTGGATAGTTTCCACTTCCTATCCCAAAAAGTGTGTTGAAATCCTTCTTGATCCAATACATTGGTTGATAATAGATTTAGCCTTAGATTATGGATGTGTTGTACATCTCTTAAGGTTAGTAAGCATCTGATGTTTGTCTAAAATAAGATATCACTTGTACTTACTATCTTGGAAGCACTTTGTTTTCCCATCTTTACACTCCTAAAATCTTCATTTTTGTAGCTTGAGAATTACTCCATTTTTGGAATATAATGATCAGATTCTCCTATATCAATCATCAATTTAAAACCAAAATTGTTGACATGGAAACATTCACTAGTTACATAAACTAGGGACACCTTATCATCTGTGCTTGAAGTAATTACAATTGTACTCTTATCATCACCATCATTTTGATGATCTTACTTTTTCTGATCCGTTTTCCATTTGTATTTGAACCTCATAATGTGTCCTAGCTTATTGCAATAATGGCATGTCTTCACATCTTTGTCACCTCTAGACTTTGAATGGTTCTTAGACTTGTCACAACCTTTGGGACCCTTACTTTTGTTCCTTCCCTTCTTACTTTTGTTCCTTCCCTTACTTTCTGTCACAAAAGCTTACACGATGTTAACTCCAATCTCCTTTCTTCTAATTTCTTCACTAAACACACTCTCTTGATTACATTAAAAGAGAGCACACCTTCAGGAGTTGAGTTGCTAATCATCACCACTAGCTTTTCTCAGCTATGATCTTCATTGTAGTAAGCTTGTTAATTATGTCCTAGAAATCACTTAGAAGCTCCAACACTGATTTTTTAGATTTCAACTTCAACTTCACAAGACTCTTCATCAAAGAGGAATTGTTATAAGCAGTCTTCCTTTCATAAAGAACCTCTAGCTTCTTTCATAGCTCAAAAGTATTTATTTCTTTAAACACATGATTTAATATGCTTATATCAATCCAAAGTCTTATAGTGCTCAGAGTTTCCTACTTTATCTTTTCTCATTCGCTATATGACATCTTTTTAGATTTTAAAGGAACATCATCCTTCGCACCTTTATCCACATCAATAGGATCAAAGAGATCCTTGCAATATAGAATATCCTCCATTGTAGACCTCCATATTGAGTAATTTAATGACATTAACTTAGCCATAGAGTTATTTCCTCCTTCCATTATGATAGAAATGATACCACTTGTTAAGAGATAAACAACATAACTCTCTAAAAGATCAATCAACTATTAATGATAAGGAAGAACTCTTTAAGTTGCAATAGTAAAATAGTATAAGAATAAGAAAATTTAAACAATGAATCAAACACCAAGATTTACTTGGAAGAACCTCCAGTGTAGAGGGAAAATCATAAGGCAAACTGACCAAAATATCTACTAAACTAAAAAAGGATTTATAAAAAATTGATATCTCACCTCCCAACAACAAATTATCTCACAAAGTTCCAATATTGAAATCAAAGTTAATATTACAATCAAAAATCACTCAAATTAATCAATTAAACAATCAAACAAGGATGAATACAACTCTCTTTTCCATTTCTTTGTTTTTTCTCACTTTTGGACGTTGTGATTGCACTCACTCTAAAAATCTACATCTTTTTCTCTTTTATATCACAAAATAAATTTTTTGTACCATACACGGTCGTGTAAGTAACTGTGTATCTTCTAGCACTATCTTAATCGTAAACATACACGTCACACAGGTGCGTACAAGATCATGCATGTCTTTGCTTCTTTACACTTTCTTCACGTGTTTACAGAGACTTACATAGTTGATCCACACAATCGTGTAAGTTAAGACATAGACGTGTAGCACTCAACACAAGCATCTTCCTATAAGAGATTCTTCCATCTTTTCTTCACTTGTTTGTCATTCTCATGAACCATAAAAATATCTTCAATCACCTAGAGTTTCAAAATAGGGTTGGACACTTAACAAGGCGTTGTCTTCTATCACTAAAACCTTTATAAAAACAAATAAATATGTGTGTTAGATCTGTAACCAAGGATTTCAAAAGGACTAGGACCTTCAAATTCATAGGAGGCACAAAGTGTTGTGGCAGTTGCTGAAAAGGGAGAAATAAGAGAAGAAGAAGAGAGTGTACGTGTTCCCAAAGCCAAGTTGCATGCATTATGAGCTTTACCGTGCTTTAGGAGATCTTAAAAAGAAGCACTTTAGAAGAAAGAGTAGGAATCACAAGTTGTGGATTTATAAGAAATGTTCCGAAGCTTATATTATCCAATCTGACTATGAAACCTATCTTAAGACTTGTGTAACTAGAGGTCATTCCACTTATTTTCTTCAGGTGATTAATTTTTTCTTTCTTTCTAATAGTTGCCAAGGCTAATATGAGAGAATAGTATATAACATATTACAAAGACCATCAACATGTAATTTGTATTCTAAATATACGGTGATGGTTTGCTAAAATTCTAACAAAATTTAGTACGTTGTCAATGGATGCAATTAGCTGAATCGCTTTTGTTATAATGTCATTATCATATATCTCCTTCTTGTTGGAATTTTTTCATTTGCTAAAATGGAAACAAATGTTGGGCAATCTATCAAGTTCTCTAATTTATAGCAGTTCCTAAATTTCTCTATAGAAAAACTGTCATCCCATATATTCTAATGTAGGAGCCATAAAATTTGAATTTTCAAAACAAAGTTATTTTAATTATTTTAATTTAAACATTAAAAGATATCTTTTTTAAAAATAAACCAAAAATGATTATATTTTTGAAAGAGAAAGTTTGAATTGTTCGAGTTTGGCTTGAAACCATTCCTCTAAATATGAGCTCGAATTAAAACCTAATTAATTATATTTAAACCTAATTCTTTAACTTCGTCTCAAATTGAATTGTATTAAAAATATCATCCCTACTCAAAAGACTCAATTTCAGTAAAAATCTAAGAATAATTTAAATTTATGTTCCAAGTCAATAATCATTTAAACATAAATTAAAAGAGGTTAATTAAAAGCAATACTAACCGTTCAAACATTAAATCAAACGCAAGCAATTTTTGGGGAAACATAGATATGGTTGATAGAGTACTAAATAGGGTTTTAAAAATTTCAATTGAATCACGAAAACTTAAGAAAATGACTATATACATGACAAGAAAATGAGGAGAGAAGTCCACCAAACTCAGGACCTTATTTGGCTGCAATGAAATGTTCTCTAACGTGAATGGTTGGATAAAATTTAAATAAGATAATAATTTTATTTTTATAATAACTGTAATCACCTTTTTATACTAATTTGGTCTAATAAAATTTAAATAAGATCGCCTTTATTTTTATAAAGACTATAATCAACATAAGATTTTTTAAATTTGTATTAAAAAAACTCAATACAAAATTAAGTAATCATGTGATTCAAGTAATCTACAACAAAATTGGCTGAAAAGGGGAATACCTTTGACAAATTGGATTTTATCCAAAATTTTCTTTTTTTCTTATGAATGGCCTAACTAGAGGAGAAAACTTCATTTGAGAATATAATCTTTAAAAAACACAACATTGGTCTATAAAAAAAGAGTAAGACAGAAAAATACTTTTAATATATTTGATTGATATTGAATTTTTCAAAGGGATGCAATGACCATATAACTTTGTCAGGTTAGGATTCATTTGGGGTATATGTTGGCATTGAAACTTTTATTTTAAAACAGATTAAGAGTTGGAAAGGGGCCATTGCCATTATGTCTTAGTTTTATGATATTGGTTAATTTATGATGAATATGACTTTTAACTATAAGTCTCAGTTTGACTAACTTTTTTGGGACTATGGTGAAAGCGAAGAGATACGAATGATATAAAATTTTCAGTTTAATGGTATGCATTCATTCGATCCATAATAACTATTTATTATATGACATCTATACTTTTTAATAAGAAAGGCTTTATTCACAAATTTAGTCACACAAATACGAAGATTTTCTCTCTTTTTAAGGAGACAAACAAATCTCCATACTAAGATTTTAATTAATTGACAAGCAACTATACCATAAGAAAATTTTGAGTAGCTGTTTAATATGTTTACTTGTGGTTTCTGATGTTACGTGAGAACACCTGCAAAAGATAATGTTTGCTAGTCTAAGAAGATATTCTCTCTTTTTTTTTGACTTTTTAAATAAGTGTTGAGCAATCTTTTGTTGAAAGTCTAGTGCATATTAAAGGAATCATATGGTATAACTATAAATTTTGAAAGTCTAAGATTGTTCAAGGATTGGAGAGGCTAAAAAAGGGGGGAAAGGCATCTTTTGCAAGGAATATGGGCCTTTTGGTGGAATTAATAAAGAGACTAAAGAGGTTGGGAGAAGGATTGGACTACAAAGGTGAAGGTGAGGACAAAGGAAATGTCAGAAAATGTGCAACGACAAAGGATGAGAACGTGACAATTTCAGTGGTAAGAGAATTTTTATACTAAAATAAATAGGTGGTGTAAGATATGATTACTTTGTCTAAGATCTCTAACACTCATAGAAACATAAAGATATTCATTCACTATAATATAAAAATAGATAATAATGAAATATTGGCATAATCAGTTGATAAAGATTGAATGAAAACCAAAGAGTTGAAGAAATTTGATTAAGATAAAATCAAAGGTTTTCCTTATACCAATTTTAAAAGCAAAACTAGGGTGATTAATAAATACATGGTAATCTCTATCTTCAACAATGAAATTGTTATCACCTAAGTATCTACCCCAAAAGGAAATAGAAAAGAGTATTAATGATGTGTCTAAACTAGTGTCATTCGTAACCAAAAGCCAAAATCTTGAAAATAAGAGAGATGAGAGGATGTAAAAACCAAAAAGGGAGAAGGGACATTGTGAACATGGTAATCAAAGTGGGTACGTTAAAGAAAATTGCTTCTAACTTACGGATAATCCAGTTTGGTGGCAATAGAATGAATCAAAGACGCCATCAAACAGAGGGATAACTGCCGATGTAGGGAACGAATAAGAGATCGAAAATTCCGAGTTTGAACAAATTATTAATAAAATGGATGATATTGTAAGAATGTTAGAAAAGGAGTGGCAAAGCAACGCCAGTAACTTTTCTGATGATCTAAAAATAAATAGTTTATCTTTTATAGGCAAGGTTGACATATGCACCTAGATTCTTGACACTGGAGCAGCAGACCATGTGCGCCCAAACTTTGCAAACCTGCAAAACCTATATATACTATTATTTCCTTTTTTTTCTCATAATAGTATGTGGCTTTCTTATCCAATATGCTAATGATCAAGGTGAAATAGCTTATGTATGAGTAATTCTAGATGTTATCTAGATTCAAGCTATATAGCGTGAGTTAAATGCACTAAAGAGGAATAACACTTGTGAGTTGGTTACATTACACTATAGAAAGGTAAAAGGGAAATAGAACATAAGTAAGTTTATAAATTCGACTATAAACCCCATGGTCATACAGATAAAGATGAGGAGACGTTAGCAACAAAGGGGTATAATGAAGTTAAAGGATCGGATTACAAAGAAAGGTATTCACTGTGGCAAAGGTGGTAACCATAAGAATGTTCATTAATTTAGCCACTAATAAACAATAGACAATTCATCAGTTAGATATGTCATTTGCACTTTTTTATAGAAAAGAGGTATATATGCAACCACTAAAGAGCTATGTCCGAGCCAAATAAGTCGAAATTTACTTGCTCTGAAGGTATTTGTACGATTTGAAGCAAACTTCAAGATAGTGACACTTGGGGTTTACATAATTCTTGATATCTTTAGGCTTTAAACAGTCTTTATATGATTATTGTTTGTTCATTAGAATGATATTTATTGTCCTTTTTTATATATGTTAATGAAGTGGTAGTGTGTGAAAACAATCAAAAGGAAATAAAAATAGTAAAGCAAACCTTGCATCATAAATTTACAATTAACGATTTGGGGTATGCGAAGTACTTTTTAGTCTTGAAATTGTAAGGTCAAATCAGGGCACTTCTTTTAGCCAACAAAAGTTCATACATGATGCTTTAATCAATGTAGACGTGCAAGAGGCTAAAGGCTCTAAATTTCCTTTACATAAAGATTTACCGCTTAGTGTAAACGACCGAGAATTGTTGGCTGATCTTGAATATTACTAAAAGCTTATAATTGGGAGGCTGTTATATCTAAACATTACTCAACCAGATATGTATTACTCAGTTCAACACCTTAGTTGATTCATGTCATAGTCTAGAATGCCTCGTTGGAAGGCTACAATTTACATGTGCTTAGGTATTTTAAACCTATCACTTCAATTAAGAATGACTTACGGTTGGTTTCTTATTATGAAACTGACTGGTAAGCCTGTAAGACTATAGGGAGATCCTTGTCAGGGTTTTGTTGTCGATTTGGTAGGCATTTTGATCTCTTGGAATATAAAGAAACATTCCATTATTTCTAGATCGAGTAAAGACCAAGTATGAAAGTATAAGAATATGCGTTTGTGAATTACTGTATTTGTCCTACTTATTGCAAGATTCTGGTTTTCTAATGCGGTTGCCTATGCCACTTCATTCGAGAATAAGGTTGTTACTAATATACACTGCAACAAAAATTTGTCGCTAAAAGTAAAAACCGTCGCTACTATTCATTAGTAACAATTTACATTCGTCACCAAAAATGTAGCGAAATCTCCGTAGCAAAAAACTATAGGCGACTATAGGTGACGATTAAATTGTCGCCTATAGTTTTTTTTACGCTTTAATTTCGTAACTAAAACCTATAGGCAATGTTTTGTTAAATCATTACCAATAACCTTTTGCTGCACGTTGTTTTCGTAGCTAAAAGTTATTAGCTACGTCTTTTTAAATGTAGTCAAATGCTTTTAGATACATTTTGTAAAATGTAGCTAAATTTTTAATATTCATTATAACTAAATGTTATATCATTTTAATTATAAATAGTGGTGACATTTTTAATTCATATTATTGTACATCATATATAGATTTTTTTGTTGTATAATTTATTATAAAAAAATATAATAAAAATAATTGAAAATTAGAAATATTGTATATAAAAATAAAATATCATTAAATTTGATAATGTATAAGATGTTAATTACAATTCAAAAATACTTATATACAAAATAAAAATACAAATATTAATGACTAAGACTCATTTTCACATAAATGACTTTATATCCGCCTTGAACTTGGAGGAGCATTTTCATACTTTCAGAAACTTGGTGACTCTATGCTCTGCAATTGTCATGCTTGAAGTTAGAACAGGTGATTCAATCATGAAAAGGCTGACAAGACCAGGCACACTATGAGTATCCTCTCGCTGCACAATAAGTTCCATGGATCCAGCCATTGTCATTATCTAACACTGGTGAATGGTTAAAATGGAAACAGAAACTTCAAACCACATAATATCGAAGTGCAGCATTTGGATGGTTAGTATGTGTGGCGTGAAACATACTTAAGATATATGTATATATACATACAGTAGAGAGAGGTTAAGCAAGAGAAAGAAGACTGAAATGAATTACTGAAACAAAATTAATAGGAAGTCACTAAATAAGTTGGAAGTAAGTGTCATCAAAGTGGAAAATGAGGCAAACATGATAACTTATAATTGAAAAGATGTAGAACATCTTCTTTAATATTTATATATGTAATCCAGACACATAAACCTGAGACAGTACTCAAACAACCTTGTTTGTAGAAAAGTTACAAAGGCATAATGCTGCACCTTTTTTGATAACTTCGAAGGTGAAGAACCCCTCCCAAGATTCATTTATTAAAAGAGTGTAACAAAAAGACAAAATGTAAAGATTCAAAAAAGTCCATGAATGAAGAAATTTATAGTAGATGGTATATACAAAAACTTCAGGACATGCTAATTTCTGTAATTTATTCCATACATGCAGAAATGAACAAAAGAGAAAGAAAGTGCAGATTATGAAACAACCAAAATGTTAAGAAATAAAGAACACTAGTTTAAGTAATATCATTACATGCCAAACCAGCAGCTAGGAATCAAAATAATATCGAAAACCATAAACGAAATATAGGAAGGGAAGCATCTTGAACTTAAACATATGAAGCAAATTGGGATTCTTACCCTTCCTGTTTTACTTAAAACAAAGATTCAACTTTTTTCTTGACCTTGAAACACTTCTATACAAAGACAAGTGGGAAGAAATCACAAACATTATCAATGCCTTTTAAAGTGAGACTAAACAACTAAACATCAAGCTTTATAAAAGAAAAACTTGCCACTACATGAAAAACCCTTCTCTTTTTAAACCAAAACTCAAATTTATTTGGGAGATCTTTCGTCAAACGGATGATAGACAATTTGTAACTCCTTTTTAAAGCATCAATTCTTACAAAATATGTTTCTTTAACAGACTTCATCTAAAATAAAAAGAAATTTAAACTAATTAAAATGACTATTTTCCAATTCCCTACCTTACATTTAAATAATTTAGCTAAGGATTCCTTTGACTTTATTAATTGAGGCATGAGCAAAAAGCAATTTTTTTATAAATTCATCTCCCATAAGCTTCTCCCCTTAAGAAAATAAGCAAGTATCCATCATATCCATAGGGTATCTTTTGTTTTTTGTTATCTTTATGCTCCTTTTTGTCAAATAACTTCCAAAGAAGCAAATTACATAGAAAACCCAAATAGAGAAATGAACTAGAACACTTTATCCCTAAGATTCATTTAATATTAATCTTTAACATAAATTTTATCAAAGACATAAGAGGTAGTAATCAAATAACCTTCATATTTGATTTTAAGCTTCAATCAACCCATTTAGGACACACTACCCATCTTACCATCTTCATTATTATGACAACACACATTCATCATCCAGAAAACCACAACACACATGACTTGACACGAAACACAACATAAAACAACAACATCAAAATTAGAAGAAAAACTATAGTGCAAAGGATGGAATACATACCTCAACTAACGATGACAAAGATGGCAGGTGATGGAAGAAGATGACGATGATGGCGGACATAAGGAGAGTACGAAACGCAGAGGAAGACGATGATAGAAGAAAAAGAATGAAGAGTTTTCATTTAAAATGAAATGATAATGAATTTCATTTAATTTTTAAAATTTTCAAGCATTTGGCGACGATTTCATAAAACATTGCTAAAGGTTATTTTTCGCGACGAATTTTTCAAACTGTTACAAAATGTTTGATGTTTGGTGACGAAATCTTTAAACCATTGCAAAATGTCGCTCCTACTTTTGCGATGATTAATGAAACGTCGCTAATGGCCAGATTTTTGGCGACAAATTTGAAAATCGTTGCCAAAAGCTAACTTTTAGTGACAATTTTCAAATCATCGCCAAAAAAAAAGTAGCTAAAAATATTTTGTTGTAGTGATAGTATTTTATAAAAGGACAAAATGCTTGAATATTGATTGTCATTTACTTCGTGAAAAACTAATGAAAGGGTTTCTCCAACCTTTATTTGTTCCTACATCAACTTAACTTTTAAATGTTTTTATTAGGCCTCTTTTAAGAGTTTTGTATTAACAAATATATTAAGTTAGGTTTTTTAGATTCTCTAAAAGCTCCAACTTGAGGGGGGTTATAAGTATAAAGAATTTCATTAGTCTTTAGTATATAAGCTGGAGCTAGTTATTGTTAATACTCACTTTACCTAAAATTCACAAAACATAAATTTTTATTCACCACAAGCAACACAAGAGCTAAGAGGATTACAACTACTATAGGAGTACATAAAAGCAAGAGTTAACGATCTCATTGTTTACTTTCTAAAAAAATATTTTTATGACTTAACTTAGTTCTAGTAAATAAGATCTTTCTTCTAACAATGGCATCTACTTATTTAAGAATATAAGAGCTAAAAGTTTTGACTTTACTTGTTCCTCAAATCAAATCATTCATACATAGTGTTATCTAGTCAATTCTTATTTCCTATTTTCTTACATTCATATAAAGCTTGTAGCTTTCATGTTAACAAGTTTTTATTGGAAAGTATATTAGGTATTTCCATAATCATTCATAATAAAACATAAGTAGTAGGTGGAGACCTTAATACATATGTTATGAATCTTTAAAGGTAACAAAATATGGGACCAAAGTATGTTTGACCTAGCTTCTACTTTGAAATAAACTAGAATGATTTATCTTCCAAAGGTAGTTAATGTGCTTAGAGAAACACATAATCAAAAGGACCTTTGATTCAAAGAAAAAATTTTCCATTTAATTTCTTTAGTTTTATAGTAGGTTAAGATGGTTCTGAAGTAATAGTTAAATTTTCCAAGCAAGAACTCGAGGCGATTCAGTAATAAACCAAAGTGTCCACCAATAGCCAATTCCTTAATGATAAAAAGAAGTACAAACTATAAACTTGTCTTACTTTTTTATCTATAAAGAAAAACTATTCAACTAGAAGTTGATGTTAGTTATTTAATGGATTAAGAATTGAAATATATTAGTAAGCTTGTGAGAGATTATACGAAACTATTATATCTACTACTAAGTAAGAACTAGTGTATCTTGGTCACATATAGTGGGAAGTGGAAAGTGGGAATTGGTATATCTTGGTAACAAAGTGATACTTCATTTTGAATGCATGATAGGAATGATCTTCGCATCCACCTTCTTAGTGATTAGAATTTCTCTAATCCATTTATATGTTATGTCAAAAGGTAATATCTTTCATTTTGTGATTCTTGAAAATTCTTGAGTTCCTCTTACTCCAGATGATATGAATAAAGCAATTTAATCCCTTTTTAAATAAACTGTAGTTAACCTTGCAATTCATTTGAACATTAGCTACCTAGTCCATTATCTCTAAAGAATGGTTTAAATTATAACATAGGTTATAGCAAGAAAGGAAGAAAGATCAACATTTGGAAGTGTATTGATAGCTAAGAGAAGGTAATCGTAAGACTCAACAGCTAGATTACAAAGCAAATAATTAGTCTTATCGAAGTAAGCAAAAAAGGACCTTGTCGCTTGTATAAAGTCTAATTTTAAAGATTAAAAGAATTTTTTGAAAGATAGTTATAATACTAGACTTACTTCTTCCAGTTGACTATAAGGTTACTTTCCAAGAATAGCTCAAGATGATATTGACTGGTGAATCTCCTTGAACTATGTCTTAACTAAATGACCTAGTCATCTTCAGTTGAATGAGGAAGATAGCTTAAAAACTTATCTTTCATTAAAGTGAAGCCCTAGGAATACAAAGATTGTTAGCTCCAAGTAATTTTTTATAATCACTAAACTTTTGAAAAGAATTCAAGCAATAGTAGATCTAAGGTCTGAAATGTTTTGCAGAGGTCCTAGAGAATGCCAATTATCACATCACACCAAGTTTTCTTCTTATTTCCTCTTTTCACCTTTAGCTTAGATCTTATACTTTTTTGGAAAGTCTAAGAAGCATGAGAGTTGGGTTTAACCATTTAGGAGATATATATATATATATATAATCGTATTCCATGAATATGATATCTATCTAGTGTGATGTATGGAATATATGACAAAGGTAGAGTCTTGGAGTCTTT
>JANIIA010026041.1:0-12707 GCA_027478495.1 Erythroxylum alaternifolium | reverse complement strand
TTTTTGAGATTGACAATCATCATTCTTTTCTGAGTGAATTAGAAATTGATTTTTATAGTTATTGGAATTCTAGTTATTTGAATAATGGGTTTAGGAGTTAGGACTCCCACTATGATCATTATATATATGATACTAAATGTAAATAAAGTTGGAATAATTACATCAATAGTTGTATTGACAGTTATCTTCGCTCGCAAATCTGTATTGCGAGTTCTATTTTAAGTGGTAGTGACAATTACAGTGAAAGTTACATTTATAGTTATATTTATGGTGAAGGCAGAAGGAGTAATGAAAACGAGAGTTCCAGTCTAAGAACTAGTATGAATGATAACGATTTTCTTAAAAGAGAAAGCTTTAACTATTTTGATGTAACTAAAAAATATAGGCATTTATGGGTTCAATGCAAAATTTGTTATGGATTAAATTATAAGAAAATTTTGACGTCGCGAATGAATATTTGTGAACAATGTGGATATCATTTGGAAATGAGTAGTTCCGATAGAATTGAACTTTTGATTGATCCAAGAACTTGGGATCCTATGGATGAAAACATGGTATCCTTAGATCCCATTGAATTTCATTTAGAGGAGGACCTTATAAAGATCGTATTGATTCTTATCAAAAAAACACAGGATTAATTGAAGCTGTTCAAGCAGGCACAGATCAACCAAATGACATTCCTGTCACAATTGGGGTTATGGATTTTCAGTTTATGAGGGTAGTATGGGATTTGTAGTAGGCAAGAAAATCACTCGTTTGATCGAGTATGCTACCAATCAATTTTTACCTCTTATTCTAGTGTGCGCTTCCGGAGGAGCACGCATGCAAGAATGGAGTTTGAGCTTGATGCAAATGGCTAAAATATCTTCTGCTTTATATCGTTATCAATCGAATAAAAAGTTATTTTATGTATCAATCCTTACATATCCTACGACGGGTGGGGTGACAGCTAGTGTTGGTATGTTGGCGGATATCATTATTTTTGAACCCAATGCCTACATTGCATTTACAGGTAAAAGAGTAATTGAACAAACATTGAATAAGATAGTACCTGAAGATTCACAAGCAGCCGAATTTTTATTCCATAAGGGATTATTTGATCCAATTGTAACACGTAATCTTTTAAAAGGCATTTTAAATAAGTTATTTCATCTCCATGCTTTCTTTCCTTTGAATCATAAAGAAAGTAGAGCCTTAAGTTAATTAAATTAATAATTAATTAAAAATGAAATTCAAATTAATAGTTAATTAAATTAGTGAAATTCTTTTATTTCTGACAAACAAGTATTTATTTATTGTTTCTCGGAATCAAAGCAAAAACCCAACAAATAGTAAATTGTTGAAAGAATCATGCAAATCTTTTTTTTTATCGATATTCTTGATTACTAATTAGGAAATCTCTGTCAATAAGATAAATTCTTTCTTCCGCAAAATTAAATGGGGCAAGATAAATAGAAGCAATAGTAAAGAATAAATAAAACAAATTTCTTCTCCTTTTCTTACCTATGGATTGTATGGAAAATATGGAGTTTTGCATACCCCCCCGCCCCTTTTATTTACTAAAAATTCCTATGGCTAGATCCAATTGTAACGAGTTTTTCGTAAATTTATAAGCGGAAGAAACTTTTTATGAAAGTTCTAAAATTCATTAAAGTTATAAAATTCAAATATAAAATTAAAATTCAATTTATAAATTAAATTTAATAAAATGAAAGTTATAAGATAGGAAAATGATAATAAAAATAAAAGAAGAATAAGTTCATTTACTCAGTTCTATATTCCTAGTACTTTATTATATATACTCACTTAGTATAATTATATACGAATTAGAATGATTTGAAGATATATTAGATATATTTTGAACAATATAACATAAAAAAAATTAATAGAACAATAAAAATCAAAATAAATGTATAACTATTCAATTGAGGTGCCCATTCTATGACAATTCTCAATGACTTACCCTCTATTTTTGTGCCTTTAGTGGGCTTAGTATCTCCGGCAATTACAATGGCTTCTTTATCTCTTTATGTTCAAAAAAACAAGATTTTTTAGATTTGATGGGACAAATTTAATATTTCATATATATCTCTTTCAAGACTTAGGCTTGGGACATAACACAAATATCAATTTATTCTAATCGAATATAAGATGTGGTTTCTTTCAAATTGAAACGAAACTTAGGCAAACGTAAATATGATATATGAGTAAATGAGCTATTTGAAAAAAAAAATTGAGATTGGGGCAAATGCCTGAAATAACTACTAAGCCAATCTATCTATATGTGTGTCGATAAACTATGTGTAGATAGGAGATCATATGAAAGGGCTCTTCTTTTTTTAGATCTAACAAATTGGATGAATTCCCCCTAAAGATTCACATCAGAATACTACGAGTTGATGAAAGTTACTTCATAAAAAAAATATAAGGTCAAATTTATCCAATTTCTATTTATTTAGGCTAGTCTCCCACTTACAATAAACAATAAAATGCAATCGGATTTAGTATGAGTTGTCGATCAGGACATATATAGACAGAGTTTATAACGGGGTCTAAAAAAACAAGTAATTTCTGCTGGCCCTTTATACTTTTTTTAGGTTCATTAGGGTTTTTATTGGTTGGAATTTCTAATTATCTTGGCAGAAATTTGCTATTTTATTTCTATCTTAGCAAATCATTTTTTCCATAAGGAGTCGTGATGTCTTTCTATGGGATCGCCGGTCTATTTATTAGCTCTTATTTGTGGTGCAGAATATCGTAGAATGTAGGGAGTGGTTATGATCGATTCAATAGAAAAGAAGGAATAGTGTGTATTTTTCGTTGGGGATTTCTTGGAAAAATTGTGCATCTTACTCCGATTTCTTATAAAAGATATTCATTCTATCAAAATAGAAGTTAAAGAAGGTATTTATGATGGGCGTGTCTTTTATATGGAAATTAGAGGGTAGGGCTCCATTCCTTTGACTCGTACTAACGAGAATTTGACTCCACGAGAAATTGAACAAAAAGCTATGGAATTGGCCTATTTTTGGCATATTCCAATTGAAGTATTTTGAAATGAATTGAAGAATGAACATTTTCTTAGTAGGAGATAAAAAATCTAAGAGTTCTCTTTTTTTTCTATAGCATAACTAACCTAGCTAAAATTGCTTCACAGTACTAATAAACCAAAAAAGGCATATTATATCTATACAAACAATTATAAAATTATATACGACCAATTAGAAAATGAAACTTTTTGTAGTGCGCATGTAAATTCACTTAATTCAGTAACAAAACAAATCAAAATCGAAATAAAAAAATGAGTCTCATCCTATAGATCAAAATAAAGAATTTTGGAATAAGCTACAAGCTATAGAATAAATAATTTCTCTTTTTATTTTCAATATTTGAAATGGATATGTCCGATATGGATAGATAATATCTTGTAAATTATCTCTCTTTTGTCAATCCACGTTTCTGTTTATCCCTTTTTCTCCTTAATGAGCAAAGGATTGGACCGCTTAGAATGATATGATAATTTTTTGTCTCATTTTTCTTTTTCCACCCATTTTTGATCATTGCATTATAGTACAATATTCTTCAAAAATTGCTCTCTATTATTCCTGTGAACTTGGGCAGTCGGCCAATTTTTTTTCAAAAGATCCAATATTTTGACAGAATCGAATTCTTTCATTTCAAAATCCTAATTTGAAGTGGCTCTTTCGTTCATTCATTGGAAAGAGGGAATTTCTTCAAATTTGAGCAATTGATACATCCGAAAATAATATTTTTTTATTCATTCATGTACTCTTTTTTAGGTTAGTTCTGTATTCTTTCTAAATTCAAGGGCTAACTGATGACTCACAAATAACAAAGAGGGAATAGATTCAGAAATTCAAAACCTTGTACTATAAATTATGCTTGATAGAAATATTAGATCGTATAGAGACGACAAATAAGGTGAGTTCATTAAAAATTCATAGATGAAAAAATGGAAAAAAAATTCATTCCCCTTCTATATCTTACATTTATAGTTTTTTCCCTGGTGGATTTCTTTTTCATTTAATAAAAGTCTGGAATCCTGGGTTATTAATTAGTGAAATACTAGTAAATCGAAACTCTTTTAACAAATATTCAAGAAAAGAGTATTGTCCCAAAATTCATAGAATTAGAGGAACTCTACCGCTTGGATGAAATGATAAAGGAATACCCAAAAACGCATCTACAAATGTTTCATATCGGAATCCACAAAGAAACGATCTAATTGATCAAGATGTACAATGAGGATCGTATCTATACAATTTTGCACTTCTCGACAAATATAATCTATTTCATTATTCTGAGTGGTTATTCTATTCTAGTTAATGAAAAGCTGATTATTCTTAATTCATGGGTTCAAGAATTCCTATCTAACTTAAGTGACACATAAAATCTTTTTCTTTCCTTTTATTAACCAATTTATGTATAGGATTCCATTCACCCCACGATTGGGAACTAATGATTGGCTCTGTCTACAAAGTTTTTGAATTTTCTCATAATGATCAAATTATATCTGGACTTGTTTCCACTTTTCCAGTCATTTTCAATACAAATTTTAAATATTAAATCTTTTGTTATTTAAATCGTATATCTCCGTCACTTGTAGTTATTTATCATTCAATGAATGACTGAAAAATGATCCACCGATCATATTAGAATGCTTGTTATTTTGTACAGAAGCAAAATATTCAAAATCTTACGTTTTTTATACACTTCTTTGTTCCTATACATTCAAGCGATTCAGATTCTTTTCCTATGTTAGTAAACATTTTTCAATAACTAGCATCATTGTGGATAGGGAACTGTACTAGTGACCTATCTAATTTTATTGTAGAAATTTTGAGATCGATGATTGGATCATGCAAACTAGAAAGAACTTGTCCTGGATAAAGGAACATATTACTCACTCCATTTCCATATCACCTATGATATATATAATAACTCGGACATCAATTTCAAATACGTATCCCATTTTTTACATAGCAAGGTTATGAAAATCCACGCGAAGCAACTGGTTGTATTGTATGTGCCAACTATCATTTGGCTAATAAGCCAGTGGATATTGAGGTTCCACAGGCGGGATTTCCTGATATTGTATTTCGAAAAGGATCTAGAAGGGGGGGTTGAATAGATCTTTTAAACTTTTTCACAAATTACTACAAAACAACGAATTAAAACACAAGAAACAAACAAAACAAATTGAAATATAAAAGAGTAGAGAAGAGAGGCAAACACAATGTTTATAGAGGTTCGGTGCTAAGACCTACGTCCTCTACCTAAGCTCTCACTTAGGATTTTGACAAAGCTCTTTACTACAAACTTTTTAGTTCAGTGTGAACTTTCCAATCAACTTGACTTTTGGCTCAAGCTACACCTTACAGTTGATTTGTTTTCCCGGCACAAATCCTACCTCCAAGCGATTCTTCACTAATCACTCAGCTCACAACAATAACAACGATAGAAGTGAAGTAGTAAAGCTCAGTACAACTGAATACAATTAGAATATGCTAAGAAGCAAATTAAGAGCAATAAGAGGTCAATCTTGAACTATATCAAGTATGATTCACTTTGGACTTATATAATTGATCCTCTGAAGTGATGACCTTTATTTGAAGGCTTCAAGATGTTTATGGACGTTGTAGAACTCTCCTAGCCGTTGCATGAAGATTTCTTCCCGTTTGAAATCAATTGACAAAGTCAAATTTTGTTCAGCTGTAACTGATAGTCGACTAGTACATTATAGTCAACTTGTCTTCAAGAATTAGTCGACTAGCAGTAACGTTTTTCATCAACTTTCAGCTCCACTCTTCGAATAGTCGACTAATAGCATGATAGTCGACTAGTCCATTTATCCAACTGACAGGTCTGATTGTTAATAGTCGACTTGTCCAATGCTCCAACTGACAGATCTCACAAAATCTCCAATCTTTGATTGTTTAGATGCTTATTTGAAATCTTCATTGGAAATCTTCTCATGGAATACACGTTGTTCAATTCTAATCCTCATTATTGCAATCTGGATCTTCATGAATTGACTTTATTTAAATTTCATCTAACTTGAAATTGTGCCATCCTTATTGACTAGTCTTCCATCAACTTTAATTTAACCTGAAATTATTTCTTAACCAATTCTTTAAATTTTATTATTATCAAAGCAAAGAAGTATTTAATTTGTCAACCTCCATTGGTCCAACAAGAGTTGAAACTCAAAGGTTAATGGGTGAATTTGGTTGTGTTAGATGAAGGAATCTAGCGTGCTTGAGTGCATAATGGACACTAGGGTGTACCATGAGCTGTAGCACGCCAGAATGCATCTTCCCATGTATGCACTTAGAGTGCAAGTTCATTGTCTCCACATGGATACATGAATTTGGCCAAGAGGTTGAATTTGACCATTAGAGAAGATTCATCATGTACCCTACCTTAGAATGAATAGACACCCTTTCACTAAGGTATGTGTACTTTGGATGAAAGGATGTATTATTTCAACCAATGGTTATGACCTTTCAGCCAAAAAGGAGTTCATGTACAAGAATGAATGGTTATGAGTGTACCATCAGGTCTTTAAATGAAGATACACGACTCTTTGCCCAAAGGATGTGTCCCTTGGCAAAGAGTCATAAAGCTAAGAGACATAACTATTAGAAGAGTCATGACTCATTGCCAAAGGATGTGTCCCTTAGCCAAGAGTCATGACGTTTCGCCAAGAGACATAACTCTTGGAAGAGTGATGAATCTTTAAAGGAACCTTTTGGTGGCCGATAAAAGGGAATTTTATAGTTCCTTTGAGATAGTTTTTTTTTTCTTTGGTCAAATACTGTGTACTCTTCTCCCCATCTTTGAGCCATAAACACTCCCTTCTTTCAAGTCTTCATGTGTTGAAGCACCCTCCAATAAAATATTTGTTAAGCTTATTAAGAGCATTATGGGTGAACCATAAGGATTGCTACTTTCACAAGTTAGCAATTCTTCTGACTTCAGTGCATTGTGACGAGATCGGTCTACTCCATTCATTCCAACCACGATGAGTTGGAGAAGCTAGAGAAGCCATAGTGGATCTCCACAAGGGAGGAAAAACATCAAGCAAATAAGGAGTTGTTCTGTTGCGTTTCAAGTTAGTATATTATCCTACCCTTCTTAGTGCCATGCTACGATCTTGTATGCTTATGAAATCAAGAGATTTCTTATTTAAGCTATAATCTAAAATCAAGAAAGAATATTGCTTATTCTTTTTCTCTATATTAGCTTGATCTTGGCACACAAATCCTTAACAAAATCTAACTCTCTCTTTCCATCAAAATTGGCAAGTTCATTAGTAGATATAGGCAAATCATCTAAAGGAGTCAAAAGATTAAAACCATACACAATTTCTAAAGGTAAACAAAACGTATTGAATGATATTATATGCAAACTCAATATGTGGCAAACACTTTTCCCATTTCTTCAAGTTGTTTTGATTGATGATATGCAACAATGTAGTAAGGAAGGATTAACTACCTCATTTTTTCTATTCATTTGACTAACAACCTCTCTACTAGTTAGGGATAAGGCCGCGTACCACTGAGCCTTCCCAAACCTTATGTATCAGTGAATTTTTACTAGATTGTTGTTGTTATTTTTGTTTACTCCACTAAGTGCACCAAACATGATTCAAGAACTTAACATCTATACATACGAAGATTATCCTAGGCAAACTATACAAACAAACAATCTCTTTAAAAAAACAACTATATGTGTGGCATCATTGCTTTTTAAAACATACAATAAAATTTGCCATCTTACTGAACCTATCAACAACAACAAATATGATGTCCTTACCACTGTGAGATCTGGGTAAATGTCATACAAAATCCATAGAAATGTGAATCTAAGGTTGATAAGACATTGGTAAAGGATTATACCAACTACAAAGCATTACTTTTGACTTAGCTTATTTACAGGTTATGCATTTATCACATGTAGATTGAACATCATGTTTCATGTTGGGCTAATTAAAAGGCTTATGTAATATCTAAGATCTTTTTAATACCAAAAATGCCTCATTAACCTGCCTTAATGGGTAGCTAATGAGCAATTCACATATAGAACATTTAGGCACACTAATTTTATCTTTCTTAAAGAAAAATCCATTATGTTTATAAAAATCACCATATGGACACTTAGAACATACAAGCCACACTTATCCAAAATCAGCATCACTATCGTACAAATACTTAATGAACTCTAACCTAAGCAATTTAATTTGTAAAGAAGTCAATAGTGTATACCTCCTAAATAATGCAACAACCGCTACATTTTCATTTCCCTGTATGTATTTGATTGTATAAGGAAATTTTTAAATAAACTCTAATCATTTTGCATGTCTTTTGTCCAATTTACCTTAGGACTTTAAAAACTTCAAGCTCTTATAATTTGAATGAATAAGGAACTACTCTAGTCATAAGTATTGTTTCCATATTTATAAAGTCCTTGCCAATGCATATAATTTCTTATCATAAGTTAGGTAATTCAAGGCTGCTCCACTAAGCTTCTCTTTAAAGTAAGCAATTGGTTTGGAACCCTACATCAAAACAACTCCTATACCAATTCCCAACGTGTCTCGTTCAATATCAAAATCTTTACAAAGTTAGGTAAAGAAAGAAAAGGTGAATTGATCAACTTATCTTTCAAACTATTAAACGCCTTTTCATGCATATCATTCCATCTAAACATGACATTATTTTTAACAAGTTCATTTAGAGGAGCAATTATAGAACTGAAATCCTTTGCAAACCTCCTATAAAACTTGCTAAACCATGAAAACTTTATACCTTATTTGCATTCTTAGGTGTAGGTCACTCCTTAATTGCCTTGATTTTTTCCTCGTCTATACTAATTCCATATGCGCTCACAATAAAACCAAGAAACACAACAAATTCCTTACAAAATGGTCACTTCTTCAAATTAACATACAACTTATATTCCCTTAAAGCACAAAGCAGAAAATTCAAATGTTTGACATGGTCATCCAAATTCTTACTATACACCAAAATATCATCAAAGTAGACAATAATAAATTTTCTGATAAAAGGTAGCAAAATATGATTCATTAATCTCATGAAAGTTCTTAGTGCATTAGTTAGACCATAAGACAATATCAGTGACTCGTATAAACCATATTTTGTTTTTAAAATAGTTTTTTATTTGTCTCCCTATTTTATGTTAATTTGATAATACCCACTCCTTGAATCAATCTTTGAAATCAAGCAAGAACCATGAAACTTATCAAGCATGTCATCTAATTTAGGTATGGGATTTATATACTTCACCGTGATTTTGATAATAGTTGGACAATCTACACACATGAGCCATGTTACATCCTTCTTTGGTACTAGAATTACAGGAATTTAACACGGGCTGAGACTCTCAATCATGAACCTTTCTCCAATAACTCATCTACTTGCTTTTGAATCTCCTTGTTCTCCTCCAGATTAGCTCTATAAGCTGGTCTATTAGGGATTATTAAACTTAGGGATTTGATGTTCAATGCCTCTTAAAGACGGCAATCCTTGTGGCAACTCCTCAGGGAATAAATCAGCAAATTCCATGCCATTTGTATGGCACCGAGTACGAAAGATATGGTCACATCACTTTCATCCTCAGTTTAAATGTTAAGAGTTCACCTAGTGATCAACAATTCTTGACTCATAAGTCCTTCAAAACATCACTACAATTATCCAATGGTGGCATTTCGTCATCGCTTAAGCTAGTACTTTTTATCTCACCATTATCCAAAATAACCATGGTCCTTTTATTCAGACATTGAGAGGTAACATGCCCAATCCCTTGACACCTGATACACTTAAAATCACATTATTTAGACAAGGGTTTAGTTTCAATTTTGCATTTAGAGGAAGAAATCAATTCTTTGGCTTTTGCATCATCTTTTGGTTTTGAGGCAACATTGTTATCCTTCTAGTTTGACCTCCATGAAGAGTTAGTAATTGAAATAAATTTAGAAGTTCCCCTAGACTTTAATTGCCTCTCCACGTTAATGACCTTATACACATCAAATCCTCCATCTTTACATAATGGTGCATATCCACTATATCTATTCAAACCATTAATGAATCTAGCCATAGTAGCTTCTCGGTACTCTTCAACATTAGCCTTAATTATGGCTAACTCTCCTAGAATTTGAGTCAAACGTTATAACTTCCTACATAAAGCTTGATAATAATGGTTTGGTATGAACGGTTTACACATTACCACTTTCATCTCTTTCTATGAACGAATAGGTCTGTCTCCATTCTTGCACCTACCCACCATTTGATCCCAGCAAATGCTAGCATGATCCGTGAATTCAACCATTGTCAATTTGACCTTCTTCTCCTCAAAGTAGTTATGACAATCAAACATATGTTATACTTTTCTTTCCTACTCTAAATACAACTCTAGATTATTATTTCCCTGAAAAAGAGAAATCTTCAGCTTAATACTGTCCATATTATTATCTCATCTTTGGACAATGCCTTTCCCTCATGAAACCAACTTCTTCATAATCGACTTCCCACTCTTCCTCCACATTAAGTGGTTGATTTCTATAATAGTCTCCAAATTATCCAATATCATATTAATAGTCTTGATTTGATCATAGATGGCTTTCACGAACTTCTTGAGATTAATTTAAACATTTTCCCTATTGGTACTCATGATTTAACTTGCAAAGAAAGAATTAGTAATAAAATAGTTTGGGTTGTCCTCAATTGCTCCCTTACCGAATTTACACTCTAATTATTGTTCACTCATGTTTTCACTCAATGTTGACTTTTCTTAATGCTGGACTCACTACTCTTGGCTTTTACCAATTCACTTTCCTTTATCCCTTTAACTAAAAACCTGATCAATGATTTCAACAAGAAAGCATAAAGCGAATCAAACTTAATTACCTTAAATTCGAATTCAATAAGAAAGGTAAAAAGGAAAATAATGGAAAGAAAATTTAACAAAGGATAAAAAGCATAACTCAAAGAATTAGGTAATTTTAGAAGTCCATAAGAAAAGAAAGAAAAGAGACTTAAGCAAGAATTAGGAAAGTAAAATTAAGGAAAAAAATGATTGCAGAAGAAAAGAAGATAAAAATGGAATAAAGCATGAATAAAGAAAGAAGAATTAAGGCAAAAAATGATTATAGAAGGAAAGAAGATAAATACAAATAATCTAATGATGATAACGAAAAGTTTAAACTAAATGGAACTATGCTCGGGAACGGCTAGAGTCAAACACACACGAAAGCATAAGAAACAAAATTGAAAAGATAGAAATAGAAAACAAAGAGAAAAAGGTTAGAAGAATGTTGGTCAATGGAAAGAACCCTAAGAGAACTTGTCTCTTAGAACCCTAGTAAGAATATTGGTCAATGGAAAGAACCCTAAGAGAACTTGTCTCTTACAACTCTAACCTTGGGATGCCACAAAGGAAGACCACCCCTTCGATAAGTCAAGTATTCTCAAAGAATACAAAGAAAGCAAGAATGCTTTCAATAATACTCAATATTATTTCTGAATGAAAATCTCCTTCAAAGTACATAGACGGTTCCTATTTATAGGAAAAACTTCCTAACTTAATGTCCTAAAGAAGAAACTAAATAAAAGAAACAAATTAGTCCCTAAAAGAAAACAAAATAAACTTAGAAAGGTGTTGAATAGATGACCTTATTTCAAGGAAAACAAAAAAGGAAACTAATTAAAACATGATCTGAACATATTGGACCTTATACATCATGTCCTTTTTATTGTTTTAAGTGGCACATGGTTGTCAATGGTATTTTAAGTGAGTTCTCCCAATTGGACTCCATGTGGGCCTTTGGACACTTCATGTTGGGCTTCAAGGAGTAAGACAATGCCTTTCGGATCTTTATGAGATGAAATCTAATTCAATAACATGGGCTCTATCTCTTGAAGGTCTTGGATAAAACAATTCAATGCTTGCTTCATTGCTTTGGCCCCAGCTCTTGTGATTGGGCCTCCAACATCTTGTAATGGATCTTTAGGAACACTAGACTTGAATGTTGGGCCTTTGATATGGTAATTTCGTTTAGCCCTTGCCTTGCACATTCATATTTCAAATCTGATCCAATTTTAGCTCTTAATCCTCATTTTGCAAGCAAATCATGTCCTAGGCTTCCTTGAGGTGGACCACATCATGTATGCTTCTCTTCTTGTCTTTCACATGCCCATGGTTCTCCATCATACCCTCCCTACTCGAAAGGATTCATCCTTGAATCTACAACATCAAAGAGGGATAAACCAGATACATTGAATGTAGTACTAACATTACTATAGGAGCTTGGCAAATCAATTTTATAAGCATTATCATTAATTCTTTCTAAAACTTGAAAGGGCCATCTCCTCTTGGTTGTAGTTTAGATTTCCTTTGATTTGGAAACCTCTCCTTTCTCATGTGCGCCCAAACCCCATCACTGGGTTCAAATATAACACACCTTTGGCCTTTATTGGCTTTCTTTACATATTGTTCATTTCTCCTCGCAATGTTGGCTCTAACTTTAGAATGTAACTCCAATTCATTCAAAAGGGCAACATTAGTAGAGAAGTCCTTCACAAATCTCCGATAGAAGCTTGCCAAGCCATGGAAGCTTCGAACTTCATTCGCATTCTTGGGAGTTGGCCATTCTCTAATTGCCTTCA
>JANIIA010026030.1:0-12708 GCA_027478495.1 Erythroxylum alaternifolium | reverse complement strand
CATTAAGCCATTGCAATTTATATGGTCTAGGATGTTTCAAAGTAGGCAATTTAAGCTTGTCAACAAGTAAAGTGCTAGCAACATTGGTACAAATTCCACTATCTATGATTATGCTA
This sequence comes from Erythroxylum alaternifolium, assembly GCA_027478495.1. NCBI lineage: Eukaryota > Viridiplantae > Streptophyta > Magnoliopsida > Malpighiales > Erythroxylaceae > Erythroxylum > Erythroxylum alaternifolium. The sequence continues at coordinate 12,592 of JANIIA010026030.1, read as the reverse complement.
CAAACTTTACCATTAATGAGACACCCTGTATGAAAGATGTGCTCACGTTGCTCTTCTTCAAGATCTTCTGGTTGGATATTAAGAGTACGCCTAGCCACAAGGGCTTCACCAACCTCAACGTCACAATCAACATTGGAAGCATCCATCAATAGAGACACAACATCAAAATCATCACTGTCACTACTTTCACTGGCAACATCACCATTCTTAAGTAAAATCATAGTTCTTTTGTAAGGGCATTGAGAAGTAATATGACTAAAACCTTGACATTTAAAGCACTTAACTTTATAAGGAGTAGATGAAGAAGAGGGTTTAGAGTCATTTTTACCCTTAGGATTTGGAGTAGAGGATTTAAGCTTACTTTCCTCCTTTGGCTTGATGTCTCCCTTCGATTTGAAGGAATGTTTGGACTCCTTCAAGTTGTTCTTCCAAGAACTTGATCCAGCACCATTTTGGATCTTTAATTTCTTTTCTACCATAGGGTTATGAAAATAAAGAATAAGTAAAGGAGACGAATATGCAAGGGGAAGGAGACTTAGGAAAGGAGGGCTCGGCAACTCTGAAAACAAGAGAAAGAAAAAGGAAGTTAGCACTAAGAGTATTAGGAAAGAAAATTGATGGGATAGAAACAAAACATAAAGATAAAAGGGAGTTAGAGGAATGTTGGTAAATGGAAAGAACCGTAAGAAAACTTTTCTCTTAGAACTCTAGCCTTGGGGCACCACAAAGGAAGACCATGCCTTTGATAAGTGAAGTATTCTCAAAGAATATAAAGAAAGCAAATATGTTCTGAATAATACTCAATATTATTTCTGAATCAATCTGCTCAAAGTATATAGAGGTGCCTATTTATAGGAAAAACTTTCTAAATTAATGTCCTAAGGAAGAATCTAAATAAAAGGAAACAAATCAACTCCTAAAATAAAAGGAAACAAAATAAACATAGAAAAAGTTTTGACTAGATGACCATATTTCAAGGAAAACAAAAAGGAAACTAATTAAAACATGATCTAAACATATTAGACCTTATAGATCACGTCCTTCTCCTTATTTTTAAGTTGCACATGGTTGTCACATGGTATTTTACGTGAGTTCTCCCAATTGGACTTCATGTGGACCTTTGGACACTTCATATTGGGCTTCAAAGAGTAAGACAGTGCCTCTTGGATCCTTATGAGATGAAATCTAACTCAAGAACATAGGTTCTATCTCTTGGAGGTCTTGGATCAAACAATTCAATGCTTGCTTCATTGGTTTGGCCCTTGCTCTTATCATTGGCCCTCCAATATCTTGTAATGGATCCTTAGGAGCATTAGACTTGAATGTTGGGCCTTTGATATGGGAATTTCGTTCAGCCCCTTGCCTTTCACATTCAGACTTCAAATCTAATCCAATTTCGGCTCCTAAGCCTCCTTTTGCAAGCTCATGTCCATGCAAGTTATATCCTGGGCTTCCTTGAGGTGGATTACACCATGTATGCTTCTCTTCTTGTCTTTCACATACCCATAGTTCTCCATCATTTTCCTTTTTTATCATTGATGAAATCTTATAAGGTCTCTTGTTTCTTAAAAGTTAGTTTCCTAGTAGGTCTTGCTTCCTACAATTTAGTTTCCTAATAGATATTTTTTCCTAAAAGTTAGTTTCCTAGTAGATCTTATTTTCGAAATAGTTTCCTAGTAGATCTTGTTTCCTAAAAGGTAGTTTCCTAGTAGTTTAAGTAATTATAATTTTAAGGTAATTCTTTTTTCGTAATTTTTGATCAACCCTTCTCCTATATATAGGGAGGTTAGGCTATCACTATGGAACATAATTTTACTACATTATTTTGTAAGGTTTATCCTTATTATTATTCTTGTTGAATAATTAGAATGCATTACACGATTTTCATGCATTGTATGTGAATTATCTAATTGATTTTGTTTCATCAATTAGTGACGTCTTTATTTGTTGTTCTTCTTTCAATCTTGTGTCATTCAATTCATAATTTTCTTGAATTGGTATATACATGTTCTTGAGGGTTGGGTTACAATTCTCTTGAAACAAACTTTGTTCTTCTCTTCTTGTTTAGATCTTATTCTTAGTTGAAGATCAAGTGGTGAATCAAGAAAAGTCTTAGGTAAGCTTTTATATTCTACAATTTCATATCAATTTGATATCAGAGCCTTTGTTATCTTGATTCATGTTATGTGAATAATTTCGTGCTTCTTGAATTTGTACTCTTGGAGTTCTTAATCAATCTTGAATTGTTTCTTGGTTGATTTCTTTTGTGTCAATAATTTCATCTTTAGATGTTTCCAAATTTGTCCAAATTTAATTTGGAAATCTTCGTTAGGTATCTTTTACCACCGTTCCATTTAAAAAAACAAACAAAAAACAAAAAAAAGAAGAAAAAACAAAAAAAGTTGTGTTTTTGGAAAGTTTCCTTTTGTGAAGTTGTTTTTGGAAACTTAGTTTCTTAATTGTGAAAGGCATTACCGATTTAGAAGGTAAAGACTTGCAAGGAAAGAAGTCTTTCTTGCCTATTTCTATTGTTTCCATATTGGTAGGAAGGTTAATATTGCTGAAATTGGCTACTTTTAGTCAATCCTATTTGCATTAGGAATTGTTTCCTTTTTGGGTCTCGTAGCTTAAAATTGCCATAGATTTCTAGTAAGAAGGAATTTGAGAATGTTCTATGCATCAATTAAATAGTACTTGATGACATATTTTGGTTAACACTTTTACTACTTAGAAAATTACCAAAATACCCATATCAAAATTGTGTCAATTTGTGACATATTCTAATATATTTTCTTGTTCTAGATTATTGTTGCAGATTATACTTGATCCATTCTTGTTTTTTAACCTCCTAACTTGTTTTCTTTGTGCTACTTTGAGTGAGAATTGACATTTATTATTCATTGTACTCAAGAAGATAATACCGAAGGAGTGGCAAAAAGTCGAGTTTTTAATTTACATTCAGTTGTAAAAGCCTAATGAAGAATAAAACACTTGTGTTGAAAGTAGCTCTAGGATATGCATAATGGAGGTGGTTCGAAAATAAACAAAAGAGGTTGTGAGATTTTTTGTTTTGTAGGTATCATGTCTGACGAAGCAATAAGGAGCAGACAGATCGAATGTGAGGTTAACTTAGTGATGTGAACCCCGTAAATTGAGATCTAGAAACCTACGAACAAGTTGTTAAGAGGAATTTTTAGAAAAACTAAAGCAGTTCTATTTTTAAGAAAAACCTTGAATAACATTAAAGAAACACGAACCAAACTTATAAAGTAGGATATTGACTCCACACTCTAAGAAAAAAAGAAATTGATAGTGTTAAATTAGGTGAACTCGAAAAGGAATAATCTTGATAAGTTCTAAGTTCAATGAAGAACCAGCAAGTGAATAACCTTACCAAAAACATAAAACCAATTCCAATCTAACTTCCTGTACAAAGATAACGATTATATAGGCTAAAGAAAAATCAATCTTCTAGCAATTATTTATTCCTAAAAAATAAGGAAATCCCTAAGATATAAGATAGCCTTTTTAAATTTGATTCCTAATGCAAAATATAGAAAGTGGACTTTTAGGCAATCCAAATCAGATAGAAATCTCCTTGAAATCATCAAAATATCCTAGTTTTCTAATTGGGCCAAATAAACAACTAATTAGGCCTATTTAATGCGTGAATTAAGGTGATAGGGCTGATTGATCTCTCCAAGCCCCAAATTTGCTTCTATTGTTGCTTGTTTCCCCAAACATCTTCAATTAGTCCATTAAGACCTTCCTTCATCCTTTTAGCTTTAACTAGAGTTATTGGACCTCCACATGGATCATCAAAATATGTTAAACCAGATTGCACCATCCTTTGCATGTCTTTAGCTGGGTTTCCATCATTCCCCCTCTCCTCAAAAGGATTCTTCCTCAAATCTTCATCAACTACGAAAAATAGAGAGAGATTAGAAACATTAAATGTAGCACTAACATTATACTCACCTAGTAGATCCGGCTTGTATGCATTGTCATTAATACGTGCAATGACATGAAATGGGTCATCTTCTCTTGGATGTAGCTTAAAACAACGTTTTGTCAGAAATCGCTCCTTCCTTAAATGAACCCAAACCCAATCTCCTGGTTCAAAGATCACTTTCTTATGCCCTTTGTTGGCTTGAGAAGAATATTGTTTTGTCTTCTTTTCGATTTGATGTCTAACCTTTTCATGTAATTGCTTCACCAATTCAGCCTTCTTTCTACCATGTAAACTAGCATGCTCATCAATTGGTAAAGGTGTTAAATACATTAGAGTCAAGGGATTAAACCCATACATAACTTCAAAAGGTGAAAAATTAGTAGTAGAACGGACAGAATGATCATAAAAAAATTCAACATGTGGCAAACAATCTTCCTAATTCTTCAAATTCTTTTGAATGATAGCACGCAATAACGGAAACAAAGTTCGATTAACTACCTCAAATTGCCCATCAGTTTGTGGATGGCAAGTTGTAGAAAACATTAGCTCAGTACCTAGCTTACCACACAATGTCTTCCAAAAGTAGTTTAAGAACTTGGCATCTGGATTACAAACAATGCTCCTTGGCACTCTATAAGGTTGTACTATCTCACAAAAGAATAAGTCTACAATGTGACTAACATCATCTGTTTTATGACATAAAATGAAATGAGCCATCTTAGAAACTTGTCCACAACAACAAAAACTGAATCATTACCTCTTTTTGACCTAGGAAAACATAAGACAAAGTCCATGGAAATATCTACCTATGGTGCACTTGGAATTGGCAAAGGATTATATAATCTATAAGGCAAATTTCTAGATTTGGCCTATTTGCAAGTTATACATTTCTCATAAATTCTTTCTACGTCATGTTTCATATGTGGCCAAAAGAAATGATCAACAAGTATACCTAAAGTTTTTTGAACACCAAAATGTTCCATTAGGCCACCTCCATGAGACTCACGAACTAGTAACTCTCTTAGAGAATAAATAGGCACACATAATCTATTTTCATGAAATAAAAAACCTTCATGCCTATAAAATTTGCCAAAGGCAGCATGTTTACAAGCTTTAAATACATCACCAAAATCAACATCAGAAGAATATAAATCTTTAATATACTCAAAGCCTAACAATTTAGTATCCAACATAGAGATTAAGGTATACTTGCAAGACAAAGCATTTACAACCACATTTTCCTTACCTTGTTTGTACTTGATCACATAAGGAAAAGATTAGATGAACTCCACCCATTTTTCATGGCATTTGTTCAACCAACCTTGGCCCTTTAAATGCTTCAAAGACCCATGACTAGTATGAATGACAAACTTGTTGGGCCATAATTAATGTTGCCATTTCTCCAAGGCCCTCACTAAAGCATAAACCTTCTTGTCATAAGTTGGGTGGTTCAATGCTGCCCCATTTAGTTTTTCACTAAAATAAGCAAGGGGTCAATTTTCTTGTATTAAAAGAGCCCCAATACCTATACCTGAAGCATTACTCTTAACTTCAAAAGTTTAGCAAAGTTAAGTAGAGCAAGTAATGTTGTTGAACTTAGCTTGTCTTTAATCAAATTAAATGTCAATTCTTGTTCACTACCCCCATTTAAATCAAACATTCTTTTTTAATAAGTTTAGTTAATGATGCAACAATGGTGTTAAAATGTTTATCAAACCTCTTATAAAAGCTAGCCAACCTATGAAAGCTGTAACTCAGCTATTGATTTAGGTATAGGCCACTCATGAATAGCCTTAACCTTTTTTTTCATCAACCTATATTCCCTTAGCACTAACAACATATCTAAAGAACACAATCTGATTAGTGCAAAAATAAAATTTCTTGAGGTTTGCATACAACTTATCATCACGCAAAACAGTTAGTACTTTTTGTAAATGTTCAAGATGTTCATCTAAGTCCTTGCTATAAATTAGAATATCATCAAAGTACATAATAACAAACTTACCAATAAAAGCACGTAAGACATGGTTCATCAATCTCATGAAAATACTAGGGGTATTAGTTAACCCAAAAGGCATAACTAGCCACTGATATAAACCATACTTAATCTTAATGGCAATTTTCCAATCATCCCATCTCGCATGCAAATTTGTTGATAACCAGACTTCAAATAGATCTTAGAGAAAATACAAGAACCATGCAATTCATCAAGCATATCATCCAACCTAGGAATGGGATGGCAATACTTTGCCATAATTTTGTTAATAGCTCTAAAATCAAAACACATTTTCTATGTTCCATCCTTCTTAGGAATAAGTAGAACAGGAACTCCAAATGGACTCAAAACTTTCTTTCACAAACCCTTTAGCTAGTAACTCCTCAACTTGCCTTTAAAGTTCCTATGTCTCCTCGAGATTGTTCCTATAGGCTAGTCGGTTAGGAATTGATGCAATAGCAATGAAATCAATTTGATGTTCTATTTCCCTAAGTGGTGCTAAACTAATGGGAACTTTATAAGGAAAGACATAAGCAAGTTCTTGCAAAAGAGACATAGTAGCACGAGGCAAAGATGGGTTAAGATCTTTAGTATTAAAATAAGCCTTTTTGTACAGAAGTACAATGGTTGGCTGTTTTGAATAAAAAGCTCTCTTAACCTCACTTTCTTTTGCATAAAAACCTGTTTTTTCCTCTTTTGCTCTTGAGGCTTTTTCTTTTCTTCCTTTTTTATGATTATTGCCTCTTTTTCATATTCAATCTCACTTTTTTTCCTCACTCTTTCTTTTTTCACATCCACATTTTTTCCTTTATCACACTTATTTTTTATCCTCACTTGACCTTTATATACTTTTCGAGGTGTCAACAATACAAAAGTTATAGGTTTCCCATGCATTACAAAAGAGTATCTATTTTTGAATCCATCATGTATAACCCTCCTATCAATTTGCCATGGTCAGCCCAAAAGCAAATTACTAGCATGCATCGGTATAACATCACAAAGCACCTTGTCATAATACCTACCAATGGAAAATGACACCATCACTTGTTTATTAACTTTGACTTCCCCGCACTCATTCAACCATTGAAGTTTATAAGGTCTAGCTTACTTAGTAGTAGGTAGGCCTACTTTTTCAACCAAAAGATTGCTTGCTACATTAGCAGAACTTTCCCTTTCTATAATTATGTTACATACCTTATCCTTGATGACGTGTGTGGAAGACGTTGTCTCATTGTGCTTCATCCTCCTTCATCACTTGCACATTTAAAGCTCACTTAATTACACATCATGTTTGATTTTAGGCGGATAAAAATGTTTATGCAATATATCCAAAGTCTTTTGCATGCCAAAATGCCTCATCAAACCACCCCCATGAGTCTCCCTAAGAAGTAACTCATGGATAGAACTAGTAGGCACACACAATTTATCAATCTTAAATAGAAATCCTTCATGCCTATAAAAGTCACCAAACACACACTTAGAACAAGTATCCCACACTTGGCCAAAATCAGAATCATTTGTATACAATTCTTTAAGAAATTCAAAATTAAGTAGTTTAGTTTGTAAAGAAGAAAGTAATGCGTATCTTTTAGACAATGCATTAGCCACAACATTCTCCTTTCCATGTTTGTACTTGATGACATAAGGAAATGTTTCTATAAACTCTATCCATTTGGTGTGCCTTTTATTGAGCTTACCCTAGGATTTCAAGAACTTTAAACTCTCATGATCAAAATGAATGATGAATTTCCTTGGCCACAAGTAATGTTGCCATGTTTGAAGAGTTCTTACTAATGCATACGATTATTTATCATAAGTAAGATAATTCAATACTGACCCATTTAGCTTTTCACTAAAATAAGCAATTAGTTTAGAGTCTTGCATCAATACAACCCATATTCCAATTCTAGATGCATCATATTTAACTTTAAAAGCTTTATCAAAATTGGGCAAACATAATAATGGTGCATTGGTTAACTTATCTTTCAATATATTAAAAGCTCGATCATGCATATCATCCCACTTAAAAACATCATTCTTTTAACAAGTTCATTCAAAGGTGCAGCAATGGAACTAAAGTCTTTAACAAACCTTTGATAGAAACTTGCTAGACCATGATTATTTTTCACCTCATTCGCATTCTTAGGTATAAGCCAATCCCTCATCGCCTTTACCTTCTCTTCATCAGCATTAACACTCTGTGAACTAACAACAAATCCATGAAACATAACATATTCCATGTAAAATGTACACTTTTTAAGATTAGCATACAATTGGTTCTCTTATAATACACTAAAAATAGCGTGCAAGGGTTCCACATGATCATATAAATTCTTGCTATAAACTAAAATATCATCAAAGTAAACTACCATAAATTTTCCAATGAAATCATGCAAGACATGGTTCATAAGTCTCATGAAAGTACTGGGTGCATTAGTTAAACTAAAGGGAATTACTAACCACTCATATAATCAATATTTAGTTTTAAAAGCCATTTTACATTCATCTGCTTCTTTCATGAGAATTTGATGGTAGCCATTCTTTAAATCAATCATTGAAAACAAGGATGAGCTATGTAATTCATCAAGCATATCATCTAATCAAGGGATAGGATGTCTATACTTAACTGTTATTTTGTTTATGGCTAGGCAATGTACACACATGTGCCATGTTCTGTCTTTCTTTAGGACTAAGATTATAAGAACTAAACGTGGGCTAAGACCTTCTCACGCAAATCTCTTTTGCACTAGGTCATTAACTTGTCGTTGTATATCCTTTGTTTCCTCAGGATTGGCTTTATAGACGGTCAGTTAGGAATAATAGCCTTGGGTATGAAATCTATTGAATGTTTAATGCCTCTTAAAGGGCATAGTCCAAGTGGTATCTCTTCGAGAAAAAGATCCTCAAACTCCTATAACAAAGAAACAACCATACTAGGCAAAGTAGGGTTAAGGCCATTAGTTGAAAAATAAACATCCTTTTACATAAGTACAAGTAGTAGCTGCCTTGATCATTGCGCTCTTAACCTCACTTTTTCCAGCAATGACATTTAATTTCTAGCTTTTCGCTCTTTCTTGAACACCTCTCAAATTTTCCTCTCAACCTCACTCTATTTCTTTTCTCTCTTCTTTTCTTTCCTTTTCTTTTCCTCTTACTCACTAATCTGATTTCCTCTCATTTTATATTCACTTGCTATCTTAATCTAATCCTTATGAGCTTGCAAAGGTTTGAGAGGGGTTAGTACAATAGTTTCATTGTTAAGTACAAAAGAGTAGCAGTTCATGTATCCATCATATATAGCCTTCCTATCAAATTGCCATGGATAACTTAATAAAATGTGTCTAGCATGCATTGGTGCTACATCACAAAGAACTTCATCTTTATATTTGCCCATAGAAAAAAGACATTAAAACTTGCTTGGCCATCTTAATTTCTCCACATTCATTAAGCCATTCCAACTTATATGGTGTAGGATGCATAAAGGTATCACTACAAACCTTGTTTTTAATGTGGCATTAGTATGGAAAATGTGCTCAAGTTGCTGCCCTTCATTTTCATCCTTGGATTGAATATTTAGTGCACGCCTTATGACCAGCATATCTCTATACATGGGTTCTTCGACATCAACATCAGAATAGTCTTCCAATGGAGGCATTTCATCATCACTTGAACCAACACTCTCTACATCACCATTCCTCAACAAGATCATAGCCCTTTTGTTTAGACATTGGGAGGCAATATATCTAAGCACTTGACAACTAAAGCACTTAATATCAAAAGATTTAAGAGAAGATTTAGTTTTGATTTTACCTTTAGAAGTAGCAATCAAATCATTTGACTTTGCATCTTCTTTTGATTTCAAGACTGAGTTGATGTCTTTATCCTTCCAAGTTGACTTCTAAGAAGAGTTAGTAGTCGAGCCTAATTTTCTTGATTTTTGTTGTTTCTCAACCTTAATGGCCTTATGTAGCAATTCCTCCATTTCCACATATTGTTGTAAGTCTACCATATTAGCATCTCTTTGTGTAAACCACTTATGAATCTCGCCATTGTTGCCTCTAGGTTGTCCTCTATGTTTGCTCTAATCATGGCCACCTCCATCTCTTTGTAGTAGTCTTCTACACTCTTGGACCTTTGAACCAACCCTTGCAACTTTCTATGCAAACATCTACAGTAATGGCTAAGTATAAATCTCTTGCGCATTACCATCTTCATTTCTTCTCATGACTGAATTAGTCTCTTACCATTCCTCCTTCTATTTATCACTAATTGGTCCCACCAAATACTTATATAATCTATGAATTCAACAGCTGCAAGTTTCAGTTTCTTATCCTCGGAGTAGTTATGGTAGTCAAATACGTGCTCAACCTTTCTTTCCCACTCCAAATAAAGCTCGGAATCATTCTTTCCTCGAAAGATTGGAATTGTCATCTTTATGCTGCCTAAATTGATATCCCTTTTGGAAACGTCCTTCTTGCCTCTTCTAAAGTTGGAACCTTCATCCTTTGATTCTTCTTCTCTTCTTCCTCAAACACACACCGTCTAGTGGATTTAGAAGTTGATGAAGATTGCAAATCATCTAACTTAGTGTTCAACTTCTTAAATTGTTTATTGATAACCCTTATGACTAGTTTCATATCAATTTCGTATTGTTCTTCTTCACTACTCATATTTATAACCTATATGAAAAAGTTAGTAGCAAAACATAATAGGATCCTCACACCCTCACTCACGTGTTTACACTCGAACTAATGAAAGTTCCACTCGTGTTTCACTTTATTTTTGGCTTTTCTCGATGCTAATCTCACCAACTTTGCCGTTTTTTTAACTCAAGCCAACTCCCCTTTTTTAAGTTCTTAAGAGAATCAATTCTAAGAAATCAAGAGGAGTAATCGGTTAGATGATGGCAAATCTTAAAAATCAGAACTTAAAAAACTTAACTGAGGCAAATGGTAAACGTAAAGAAAATAATAATTAAGGAGTCAAGGAAGCAAGATAATTTCAAAAGGAAGCAAAAGAGAAGACAAGGTATGTATTAGAACATAAAAAGAGATGTGAACAACTTGTAATTGCTCTATCACGCATGAATTGTCTAACAAAGAGAGTAGAATGAATTATTCAAGAATTAGAAAAATAATCTAGAATCAATTAACCAGACTTAGAAAAGGAAAGAAAATATTGTATGAATAATTGTTTTAGAATATGATTCTTTGATTACAAAAATGAATCAAATTGCAATCCTAATAGATAACCCATTCAGATGCAAGATACACAAATCAGTTCACAATGCCTCTTTCCCTTTATTTTGTTTTTTTAATGATAACAAAATTGATTCAAAATGAAAAGAATGATATGACCTTTAAAATATAGAAACAAAAGAATTAAAATGAATATGAAACTGAACTTAGGTAAAAGAATGAACTAAAATTGTAAATCACAAGGACTCTACCAAAGGAAAAAGGAAAAAAACACTAAACAAGGATAACGGAAAGATAAAAACCTGATTTCTACAAATATAAGGCTATGATACCAAATGATATGAATACACTAGGTGACTTGCCTTAGGAACTCTTGATCCATTTTTTATGGATATCCAAAATCCTAGAAAACAAGTTGAATGATCAAATTAGATCCTTAAGGAGGCTAAATCCTTAAAACCTTGATCTTAAGATACCAAACATGGCTGCAGCAAGTGCCCACGGCCCCAACTTGGTCGCCCACAGGTGCAGGCATGCACTACCCCTAGAGCATTTAAGCACTTTTCAGCTTTGCCGCAGGGTGACATTAGAATGTCTCAGTTGATACCCGCCCTCTAAATTAAGAAATACTTGAAATTTTGATCTAAAATTTTGTACACATGTTAATAATAATCCAATGCACCTTCAGTAAAAGTTTCAGAATTTTCTGACCAGTAAATTATTTTATATGATGTTTTAGTTACGTAAACTTTGAAAAATCATAAAAAATCGAAAACAAGTCCAAATGACACCAAATTTTGGGGAGGCCTCCAAAAAATGTGGTGAAAATTATGGTGAACTCAGTTTGTACATTTGAAAATTTTTTCCTGGAGAATTGGCAAAGGAGTAGCATGTCGGGTTTGCCGAAAGTGTTGATGGGATGATTGGGTGCTTGAGCAAGGGACCAATTGATACTTTTTAGTTAAAGCAATTGTGTGGGATATCACAAAGGGAGACTTTGTGATGTTTCATGGTGTTTTTGGAGGATTTGCATAGGTAGATTTGCCAAGCGCACGTGAGATGACTGAAAGGGGGGAGATTTTCCCCGACACTAGTCTCAAATGGTGCTGGGGGATGGGCCAAACTTGCAAGGCAGCAGGGTAATGGAGGGAGTTTCTTACCCATTACTAGCCTAATTTTGCTGAAAATGATGCTTTTCACCTGAGGGGGCTAGCGTCAACTTGCGCTAGCAAGCCAACGGGCTGTTTTTCCCATCGAAGGTGTGCCAACGGGCTGTGTTTCCCTCTGAAGGTGCCCAATAGGTTGTTTTTCCCACTGAAAGTGCCTTGCGGCCGTGCCAACGGGCTATTTTGCCTACCGAAGGTATGCCAACAGGCTGTTTTGCCCACCGAAGGTGTGCCAACGAGCTGTTTTTCCCATCGAAAGAGCCCAACGGGCTGTTTTTCC
>JANIIA010025982.1:0-12710 GCA_027478495.1 Erythroxylum alaternifolium | reverse complement strand
TTCTGCGTGATTACTGCGTGATTTCGTGTTCTAAAATTAATCAACCCCAAATCAATTCCTTTTATTTTATTTTCATTATTTTTATTTTTATTTTTATGTTTTCACACAAATAAACAATTGCTACATTGATCTTTGTGGTTCGACCCTATTCACCACTTTACTCGTTTAAGTGTTCTAGAGTAGGAATTTATTTTTGCTAGTTTGACACACCATCAAAGGGTGATGAAAAAAAGAATAAAATTACCATTGTAAAAATTTACTTTGACCTTGCAACACAGAATTATCGGATAAGTATTCAATGATTCGACAATTTGAGTAACAAAATCATTCCACATTGACAATATAACAGTTTGTTGCCTAATATAAAAATGAAAAATGTTACTGGTGTCAATTTTTAAAAGTTGTAGAGAATAATAGAGAATGTAACATATTGTTTGTTGGCAAGAACAAAATTTTGAACATTTGAAAGCTTGCCATGTTTGCTGATTTGTTTTTGATCTAAGGTTTCAACAACGACTGTTAAAATATTTATCACATTATAGATAAATATAATTAGATATAACAGGGAAAAAAAGTCAAAGTTTTAGAAGAAACAAATAAAGTATCTAATCGATTGATTTTTCCTTGTCGTTCATATAGTTGATAAGATCCGTAAAACATGTATAGTTGAATTTGATGAGGATGATGATGTCATCATCTGTTACAGGTTCAACAAGAGTATGACTTGTAATAATCCATTGAATTTTCAAGTTTTCAGTTTGGTACTGAGATGGAATTGGTTTGACAATGGCGTTACAAATGATATATTTCTTATATGACTACAAAATATGGCTCATTCGTTTTATGTCAATGTTAAAGATAACAGCTTCAACATGTGATCCCTGTTCATAATAAACATATAGTTAATAATTAAGTTAATGAAAAAGGAAGACTTGATGAAGAAAGTATAGTTGTTATACCTCAGAATAAAAAAAGATAAAATTTTGTCTCTTCGATGGCGTGCTGGCTGATGTCACAATATGTTGTTTTTCTTAGATAGTAATTTCACATGACCACCATTGAGTACCAGTTAAAATATCCTTGATCAATAAATGTTTTTCCATCATTTAAAAAAATATTGAATAAAATAATAAGAGAAAATAATTTTTTATATGGAATGAAATTAAATAAAATTGAACAAAACAATTCATATACCTTCTGATAATTTTGTGCTTTATAATTTAACTAATTGGAAAATTTCATGGAACACAATATTTCTTGTTTTCTGATCAATTTTTGAAGACTCAAAAGTTTCTGGAATAATCAAAACTTTAACAGATTCAAGAGTCCGAGCTCTCGACAAAGCCACATATAATTGTTCATATAATTTATGGTCATTGCAAAACATAAACGAACAGAGAATTGTGTTCTCACAAAAGATATTCCATTTTTTTTCTTTTTTTGAAGATTGTAAAAGAATCTTAGGTATAAAAACTTGTTTTCCTTTGTGAGGTCCAAAGAAAATTTCTACAGAAATTGTATGCTCTTTTAACTGTCTACATATCAACCTTGTGCCATTGCACAATCCTTCAGTTGGATTCAAATTTCTGAGGAGCATAATTGGGCAACCTTTTTAGAGCAATAGTTTACATGGAGGTAAACCTTTAGGATTTAAAGAATTTAGAAGATATTCATAATCTACTTGATGTCTTTAGTCAACCGCTTTGTCAAAACTTATGCACGAATGTAGATTTCTTGACAATTTGTTGATCATCATGTCATTAATTTCATCAACACAGCCATTTTTTGGACATAGTACACATCTATTTATCATTTGATATGGATCAGACACATGCAAGCTTAAATCAGGGAAGATGTTATCAAGTAACCTAATGAAGGCAAAAGTGCATAAGAAACATGTCTTTTTAATTAAAAAAATAAAAATTGTTAGTAAAGGAAAATTATTAAAAAAATTAACTTGTTAAGAGATTCATCCTTGCTTTGGTAAGGAATAATCAACTGTTTTGGTAAGGAAATTTGATCTTGCTCATCAACTGGTTCTGTACCTTCTCCAACTTGTAATAAAAATTTACAAAAAGCTAGATTTGATATAACTCTCATATTTATTGTCAAAGAAAATTTATGCATGTGTGGCCAAAGATGCGAATTTATAAGACTTCAATCAATTAGTTGTTATTTTGTGACTTGGTTTATAACTGGTAAGGTTTGACAAAAATCACCGCTAAATATAACAAAATTTCCTCCAAAAGGCTGATTAGGGTTCATGATATCTTGAAGTAAGTTATCAAATGATTCAATGGATTCTAATTTTGCCATGGATGCCTCGTCCTATAAGATAAGACTAGATTCAAATATCAATTTTGCAATACTACTATGCTTACTTAACTGAAAAAATTTCTTTTTTGAAAAATCAAGTGGGATTTTAAATCTTGAGTAAGTTGTTCTACCACCAAGAAGGACTGATGCTGCAACACTTGATGTAACAACAACAATTGCAACATGACTTTGTGACCATAAAATTGCAAGAAGAGCCAGATACAAAAAAGTTTTCCTAGTTCCACCGGGACCATCAATAAAAAAACTGCCACCTCTTAAAGCCGAAACCGAATGCAAAATCAAATCGAAAATGTATTTCTGCTCAGTAGTTAACCTTGAATGTAATAATAAGTCTTCTGGATCAATCGTATATTCTTCTCACTTTCAATTTCTTTGTTAAGACGCTAATGATAATCAACTTCAAAGTGATAATTAGCAAAATGATAATCGCTTAATCTTTTTCCTATTTGTTATTGGGATTTATTAATATCTTAAAGAGTCATCCTTGTAACGTCCATAGATAGACATGCACTATAAGAGGAAGCATGTTGATATTCAGAACAAAGTTCATCTTTGAATGTTTCCCAAAGCTGCTTAGGATTTATTGGTGAACAATAGAACATGAGTGTAGCAAATAAAAGTCTAAGGAAAGCTGACATTTGAAATAAAACAACTTCCTCTAGAGTTTGTTGTATATAAAAATCAGATGCTAGCAGTCCTAACTTTAGTGTAGCCTCCCTAAAATAGCTTGTTTTTTCACCATCAACAATTAACAAGTGATCAAATGATGTTGGTCATTTCACATGTGTAAGTAATAACGTCAAGTAGTACCTTTCTCTTTCTTTAGGGTCAACAGTAACCAATCTTCCAATCACTTTCTTTTGACTTCTTTCTAACCATATTTTTGTCTTTCGATTCCAAATTAAATTTTCTAGAAAATCTTTATACAAACATTTCATCTCTTTTGCCTTTTTATTTATCAAATTCATCTTGAAAAAATCAGTCAGCATTGTTTTGGAGAAGTCAATTTTTCTCAACAAATATAGGAGATCTGCATTTTTATCAAAGGAAATAAACTGTTCACTGGAAGATGAACCTACAGTATATAAACTAATGAATTAATTTATGCTAGACAAAATTCATATATACGTCAAAAAGCTTCAAGAGGTGAACTCCAACGACCTTCTTGAAAATTACTAATTTCATCTATATCAGTTGTGGTCTCTTGATCGATAATGCTAAAATTGACAAGATTATGGCCTTTAAACACATACTTATATAAGTACTCAACAAGCTTAATAGTGGAACATATTTCACCATGAACAGTGAAAGAGCAAAATTTTTAGGATAATGGTTTTTGCACACAGCATTTCTCATGCAAGGACAATCTTTATTCAGAAGACCACAAGGAACCTAATTCATATGCTTAATGACAAGAGAATATAAGCGTGAATTTTGATCAGGATTTGGTATTTCAGTAGATATGATCTGGTCATAAGAATCTAGATTTAGCAATTTGTAATGCTACTTAAGTATCAGTAATATATGAGCATAAGGGAATCCACACTTTTGAAACTCAATAACATAATCACATGCGGTATTGTCTCCGAAGATTTGTTTCTTTATCAACTCATTTTTAAGAACTTCAAATTTAGCTCTAAAAAAATCTAGCCAACAAATTTGGCCTATCTTATGGCTTTTCATGAAACGGAAGGTTATCTTGAATCTCTCTCCCTATATGATTGCAAGTCATAGTGAGGAAAATATTTGGTTTGCCATACTTCTGTACTAGAGCTATTGCATTAAGATAACGTCGTTTCATATTCCTTGGACCACCGATAAATGAAGCTGGGAGGACAACTCAATGATCAATTCTACAGCCTTCTGTTTGACCAATAGTAATATTGTCTAAAACACCTTGCAGTATCTCTATCCTTATCTCATTTTGTCTTTTTCTATGGAAATCAAGTCTAGATGTTTCAATCTTTATATAAGTTCCCACAACAAATTGTTGGAGCAACGTTAAGCTATGAAGCAGCATAGATTCATCACGTTCTCTTATTTGGAGCCTATAACAATAATATTCTCTAGCAAAAATAGTACCATCTTCATAGTATTCTTGATCAGCAACTAATAATTAAACAAATAAATTTGACAAGTGAAACGGTAACATAAGACAATACTGTAAAAATGAAAAAGGAAAAGACGAACTTGCATGTGTTTTCCGTAGCAAACAATTCAGATGGATTAGTAAATGAGTTGAAATTAACATTACATCCTTCATCTGAAACATCGCTTTTGTCTCTCTTTGGAATTAATTGCTTAATTCCACGATGCCATTCAGATTCCCCACGAGAAAATAAAAGAGAATATTAAAGGGGGTCATAATATGCATAGTAAGAATGGATTCTATAATTTGTGCCTGAGTGATTATAAACTTGGATGTGAGGACATTTATCAATCTTTTCATCATTGATCACAGTCCATATAGCAGCCACTTGTGATGCAATAGGAAGATTATAAACACGTTGATCAAGGTCAAGATAATACCTTAAAACAATTGCATGATTCTCAAACGTAGGAATATTCCTAAGACTTCTGAAGAACTTGGCATAAGGATTATATTGTAAAATTGTCATAATCACTTTTAATGTATCCTCACAAAGTTTATCACAACTCTTAGTCCTTCTTTTCAGTTCCTCATCATTATCAAAGAAATAGAGTTGAATACCAGATACCTTGTCAATTGTTGAAAATAAACTGTCAAAGAAATGATAAAATTGACCTTGAACATGAAATGTGTAAATGCCTTGCTTATTTTTTGTTAGTTCTCAATCATATCTAGTTCCATATGAAGTTTAGCCATATTATTATTGTATGTACGAATGTTCTTCCTGAAATGTTTAGATTCGTCATCGTTACTAATAAATAATCATTTCAGAGCATACGACATTTGAGGAGCAAAAATGGAAATCTCTCCTGATAAATAACAAAATGACGGGGGCTCAAGATAAAATCTTTTCACATCACAATGTTCACATATTAGAATAACACGAAGTTGTAAGGGCTCAATAGATAAATTCTGCAAGGATGTTAACTTTGACAAAGAATAATGACAAATTATCCCTTCAAAGATTCAAAGAAAGGTTGATGACTTTGCACGGTGACAATAAAAATGGAAAGAACACAGGTAAAAAGATTTATATCTTTATTCTCGGCAGGTATCATTGTGCTAGGTTGAATTGAAGAGAAAGATACAGCTGGACAATCTAAATTATGACATGTGATATTAGATGCTTGAACTGTTGACTTTGCATAAAGAATTTCTTTTAGTTAGAGAAAGGAATGAGTTGCATCGACATGATTAACGTCAAAATCGATAAATTGATTTTCTGCTATTTGATTAGTAGATTGATAAAAAAAATTTTACCATCAGAAGTTACGCTATCAGTGGTATAATAGAAAGGTTGATGACCAACTGTTTGAGAACAAGAAACCAAAGTAGCATTTCTTTTTTTTACAGCGCGAACTTCTTTACGTCGTCGTAGGAGTTTGTTTTTTTCATTTTATGGAATTTCAGTATACTTTTTACGTCTCTTGGCATTTCTATCCATCTTTGAACACATAAAAGAGTTGAACAAAGATAAAGATGATTAATAATAATTAATAAAAATTTTATTAATTATTTATTGGACAATGTTAGCCTTCTTCATATATGTAGTAATAATATATTTTTTATATATTAAAATATCCGTATTAATAACATTAGCGCTAATATATATATATATCTATATATTAATAATATATTATTTAGATATTTAAATATCTATTAATAACATTAACGCTAATATTTAACATTTAACAAATGATAAAAGGCAAAAAATTTTAAAGGTCATTATAATAATATCACTGGAATAAAGTGTGAGGTAAATAAAGGATTAGAAACATTAACGCTAATATCTAACATTTAACAAAGCCTTCTTTATATATATATATTAATAATATATTATTTAGATATTTAAATATCCGTATTAATAACATTAACACTAACATCTATCATTTAACAAACAATAGAAGGCAAAAATTTAAAAAGGCCACCATAATACTATCGCAGAAGAGTTAATGAAAAAGATAGGAAACAACTTCATTATATATTCTACCTAACATAATAATAATGAATCAAGTAAAAGATTAACAAGATATAATGTTACACATATATAATGTCACACATTTAATCTCTGTTGTCAACCCTATTTCTATTGTTAACTCTATTTAGAAGTTTATGTAACTCAAGTTTAATTCAAATAGAAAACAACTCTATTATGTTATAAATGAAACGAAGAACTTACAGATGGTGGATAAACAAAGGCCAACTCTTGTTCACTAAAATAAAGATGTGATGCGTTCAATCTAGGGTAGGAAAAAAGATTAATTGGGATAAAATGCATCAGATAAAATGCGACATACATAGTTTACTGTTCTCACTTTATTAAAAAGTCCTAATTTAGGATTTCGTGCAATAGATGATGAAAAAAATAAAAATAACTCTATTATATATTTTAGACAACATGTTATCTATTAAAAAGTTAATGGACGTAAAAAGAGGTAATATTGTTAAATATCACGAGTGTGACATGTTAAGTCACACTCGTGAGAGACCTTTCGAAAATGTCAAACAAAGCCTTCTTTATATATATATATATATGTGTGTGTGTGTGTGTGTGTGTGTGTGTGTGTGTGTGTGTGTGTTAATAATATATTATTTACATATTTAAATATTCATATTAATAACATTAACACTAATACCTAACATTTAACAAACAATAGAAGGCAAAAATTTAAAAAGCTCACTATAATAATATCGTAGAAGAGTTAATGAAAAAGATAGAAAACAATTTCATTATATATTCTACCTAACATAATAATAATGAATCAAATGAAAGATTAACAGGATATAACGGTACACATTTAATCTCTACTATCAACCCTATTTCTATTGTCAACTTTATTTAGAGGTTCATGTAAGTTAAGGTTAATTTGGATAGAAAACAACCCTATTATATATTTTTCCCAACAACAATGTTATAAAGGAAACAAAGAACTTAGTGGATAAACAATGGCCAACTCTCGTTCACTAAAATGAAGATGTGATGCGTTCAATCTAAGGTAGGAAAAAAGATTAATCAGGATAAAATGCGACAGGAAAAAAGATTAATCAGGACAAAATCCGATATACGTACTTTACTGTTCTCACTTTGTTAAAAGTCCCAATTTACGATTTCGTGCAACAGATGATGAAAAAGGTAAAAATAACTCTATTATATATTTTAGACAACATTTTATCTATTAAAAAGTTAATGGAAGTAAAACATGGTAATATTGTTGAATATCATGGAAGTGACATGTTAAGTCACACCCATAAGAGACCTTTCGAAGACGTCAAACAGCTATATTATATATTTTGTACAAATGAATAACTAACATAATGTGATACATGTAATTCATGTTCTGTAACTCTAGTAAGCGCATATAATGACTAAATTGATAAAAAAGCTAATAAATTAAAGAACAAGAACATATGATGATGGTAAGTGAGAACTTACAGATGGTGGATAAATAAAGGCGAACTCTTTTTTACTCAAATAGAGAAGGAGCTGGACGAACGTGTTTGTAAATGTAGTGAGAAGGAAACATTTGTATGGATAGAGAAGAAAAGATATAGAGTTGATACTCTGATTGCCAGCACAATATTATTTATAATAGAAAGCCATCAGTAGACTAAATTGATAGCTATTGTCATAAAAAAAGTATTTCTCAACTACCTGACTTTTTTCAGTCTTATGTCCATCAAAGTGTCACATATAATAAATTATGAGCTAAACTGCACGAGGCTAAATAAATTTTGAAACGATAGCTTTTGTAATGTAATAAATTTGGATTAAAATTTGAAACTGATTATGTGTAATATGATAAATTTTGGAATTGATTGCTATCATTTTATTACCTTGAAAGGGTTTGACTTAATGATTGTGTATACAAACAACGAATTTTTAATATATATGTTAAAGTACTTAAATAATTTGTCTATATTACTAATTCTGTACAATATAATGATAATAAACGATTAATTATACAAAATAAATAAATAAAAATTATATACTAATATAAAGAAATATGTCACAATGTTCAATGAAGTAATTCTTTGCAAATATACTTATTATAAATCATAAATTATAGATAATAAAAAATTATGTACAAATTTTTAAAATATGAATTTTAAAGTCAGTTTATATCATGTTAAGTTTTCGTACGTAAGTTTTCTAAGTCAAGTAATTTTTTTGAATAATACTCATAACAAATCTCAAATTATATATTAAATAGATTACATATTAAATTTAAAAATATGAATTTTGAATATAAAATAAAGGATCATATGAAGTTAAACTGATATTAGTTTTTTGGAGCAGAAATTTTTTTTCTTCTAATAAAAGCTACCAATTTTAAAGAGCTAAATGGAGAGATAATTAAAATTTTGATAATTGAAAGGCAATAATAATTTAATAAATTAAAAGAAATCAGGATTGTGACTTCCGTGCTCAATAATAATTTATAAGTAAGAGAAGTCACAACCGCGCTTAATAATAAAAAGAAGTCATGGTTGTGACTTCCATGCTTAATAATAATTTAAAAGTAAGAGAAGTCATGATTGCTTAATAATAAAAAGAAGTCGTGATTGCTTAATAATTTTAAAAAATATGAATTTTGAATATAAAATAAACAATTATAATTGTATTTGAAGTTAGACTAATACTAGTAATATGAATTTTGAATACAAAGTAAATGATTATAATTGTAGTTGAAGTTAAACTGATATTAGTTTTTTTTGGAGCATTAAAAAATTTTCTTCAAGAATAATCAAGATCACAGTTGTGACTTAAAAAGTCACAACCGTGAATGTGTCATGTACCAATTACTTTTAAGCCGGTTTAAGTTTGCTTAATTTCTAAATCTTAAATTATAGATATTAAATAAATCAACTAATGAAAAAAATATAAATTCTGAATATAAAATAAATATCAAATTGTGTTTGGGATAGAAATATTTTAATTTTTTAGCATTAAAATTTTTTCTTCTAATAAAAAATTTTGCTTAAATAATAATTATTGACATAATGCAAAAATTTGTTGCTCTGTTAATGTAAAATTAGACAAATAATAAAAAGTAAAGAAAAGAATTTCATTAGTAAACAAAAGGATCTCATTAATCATTCTATTACATATATAAAAGGATTTAAATTGTATCCACCTACACAAAAGTGACTTCATCATATATGATATTTGATGAAGAATCTGCGCTGAAGTCAAGTTAACTCTTGCTTTAAAACCGATGTGATACTGACATGTTACGACTCTTGAGATGAGGTGGTATGAGAGACAAAATACTACCGAGCAGCAGTCGTATAATTGACTTGTAAATGATCTCGTTGTAAGGGCTTCTGTAAAATTTTAAAAGGGTAAGAAAGAGTCATGAGAGTTGTGAGATTTATATCTTTTTTTGGAAAACAAATACATGGCGGGTGATCTAAAGAAAGAGGGTTATGGAGTTTGCGGTTTAATAATTTTAAGTGTCTCTGTGTTGACACGCTGTGGAATGGGAGTCAAGGGAAATAAAGCTTTGTTGGTGGCCGTTGCTTAAGGTTTGATGTTTCGATGGCCTACCCTTCTATCAATGGGTGATGCAAAGGAAATAGATCTTGCATTGAATGGGTTAATCTGTGTTGATGTCAAATGAGAGTTGGCAGTGGATTCTATCTCTGAAATTATTGGGCAGGTTAAGGTAAGGTACCATGGTTTCAATGAGTTACTATATTGCAACACAGTAAATGAAGACCTTGATGAAGATAAGTCATGTTTAGCTATTGATCTAATCAAGGAAAGGTCAAATTGAAGTGAAAAATCTTGTGGGTGATTGGATAAATTATGAAATTCTAATAATTCTTCAAAGTCTAGTGAAAAAATTACCGTAGTGATTGTTGAAAATTGAACAAATGGTCATATACCCTATAATCATCAACATTTCACAATTACTTACCAATCAAGATTTGAATTATAAGTTAAAAACAGTAACATGTATATTAAAAAAGTGTAAAGAATGAGTATTTTTCATAAAGAAGTTAAACAGTATATAAATAACAAGATTACCTTCCATAGATAAGAGAAAAAAGTAGGTGGATCAATTACAAAAGCTTTGTAAAGTTTGCACGGGTAATAATCGGTAACAATTTTCAACATTGATAACAGTACAATTATGAAATTGAAAGCAGACCTGAAAAATCCTAAGAATATAAAGAACAACAAATTATAAAATAACATATGAATAAGTTATATGCAGTTACTGATTTAAATCTAACTAAAGGTTTAACATACTGCTATCAAAAAGAACTACAACGTGTTCATAGTCTTTTCGCATAGTTGATACGGCAACTTCCAAAGTAAGCGCAATGAATCATGTGAATCTACAAAAATTGAAGCAATAGAAAGAATGTCAAATGATTAAGTAAGAAGAATAAAAATTGAAATAAATGCACGATTAAAAATATGTATGCTAACTTACAATTTTTGAGAACGAAACTTCCAGTAATCTTATTTAATGGGAAAAATCTTGAACCAATGGCATTTTGAATGATTAGGATGTAACAAAAGTCGAAATGAAATTTATAATAAATATATATAAACAATCCTATTGGTAACTTCCTTGAATTTTAAACAAAATGGAAAAAAACGTAATCGGTAGAGTTAGAAAATCACCAAAATAGGTCTGGAATCTTCATCTTTACCTGATACATAAGCAAGTCCTTAGGTGATTTCAGTGAAAAATCCATCTGTTGCCAATTTTTCTACATTTTAAAGAAAATATAGAAATTAAAATAAACAAAATTTAAGTGTAATATTTGAAGACAATGTAATTTATTTTTAACTAAAAAAACATTACCGATAAATATGCTTTCTCTCCAAGAAAGGCAAGCCTCTAAATTTTTTACAACTAACTTAACATCGTCACCGTTTTAAGGAATCGTTCAATACAAGACTTGTTACAAAATTTCTTCTGTCATCATATAGATAATAATGTTAATGGTAGCAACTATTTTGTGAACTGATATAATCTTATAATCTTGCTTCTGCATCTGTAAAAAAACCGAAAGAGTAGAAAAATAGAAAAGATCTGACCTGATTAAGCAACAGAGAAGTTTGCTTGGTTAGATGATGCAGTACAACTTTATTTTGTTGAATCGATTAGGAAAGATCTTCATTAAGCTAATATAGCACTACTTTGTTCTTCATTCTGATCAAGTTAAGCAGTAGGAAGGAAACAAAGAAAATATGAAGGGAAAGAAAGAAAATAAATATGGCTGAAGATTTCACGAACGTAATTGATGAGAAACGACGAGTATTAAATGTTTCTTAAAAGCAAAATTAATTACTTTTAAATTTTATTAGTAACAACTGAATAAAATTCATTTATAACATTAGAGCTTTAATCAGCATATTTGTTAAATCGGAGGTAGAATCTGTTGGAGAAAATGGTAGAATCTGTTTGAATGATTTTTTGTTGAAATCAGTCGGTGGTAAAATCTATTCGAAAGATTTTCTGTTGAAATTAGCCGTCAGATCCAGATTATTTATTGGGATATTAATTTCTTTTTAATGTTTCAGATTCATCCAATATAAATATATACAAGTGAGAAGATGAATATAGGAAAATTATGGAACATGCTCACGGGACCGTGAGAGTGCCACGGGTGTGACATATTAAGTCACACCTGTGAGAATTGTGTGAGAAGAATCCAACCGTTAATTAACGGATGGTGGGATGTTACATCCCATTAGTTCATCACGGGTGTGACATGTTAAGTCTCACCCGTGAGAAGTTAAAAAATTCCATTTGGTGATCAATTAGTTACTATAACCAATAAGCGATATGGTTTTCGTAGTTATTTGCAGAGATATATCAAAAGCCAAGCCAAGATTTAACGAGAAGTAGAGTCCATGCTTATGCCTTCTAAATTTCAAACTGAATCGGTGATTATTTTTCTTATGGAATCACTGTAACACCCCACTCCTGCTGAACCCGAACTCGATATCGACGGTGATATCCAAGTCCGTGCCCTGCGAGGGTGGTGTGCCACATCACTAAACACTCAAACAGTCGATATATATATATATATATATATTTTAAAACCACATATCATAAAGATACAGAAAATCGTTAACCAAAACGTTTCACTTTGTTTTATAATCATTTGATACAAACAATGAAATCAATAGAACTTTTATTAGCCACTTGGGCCCATTTCAAATTACAAAAATACAATCATTTCCAGTTTCTCAAAATTA
>JANIIA010025932.1:0-12714 GCA_027478495.1 Erythroxylum alaternifolium | reverse complement strand
AGAACATAAAAGGGCATAAAAACACTAATCTTACCAATTAAGCTCTTAATTTTCCAAGTCTTTCAAACTTCACAAATTTCTCACTTTCTCACTCACACACGACATCCTCAATACATAACCTGGAGGTCCAAGTAGGTCAATTGATGGAAGCAATAACGACCCAAAATGTAGGAACCCTTCCAAGTAACACTGATTCTAATCTGAAAGAACGAATCATGATCATTGCATAAGCAATTGAGGAGGAATCACACCAAACTAAAGACAATGAAAGGAAGGACAAGAATAAGGTTGATAAGAATGTTTTTCGAAATGAATCAAAATTACAAACAACCCAAAAGCATCAATATAAAACCCTACCCTATTTTAGAACAACGAAAGTCAAATCCATTCAGGAACAAGGGGATGGCAGAGGTGTAAGAGAATAAGGAAGGCTCTCTACTGACAAGGTATCATTTGCGTGAGATAAAGAAGTGCTAACCCCCGATTCTATTCTTGATCAAAGCCATGAGGAAATCAAAGGAAGCTGAGATGAATGAAGTGGTAGACATGGTAGAGCAATTGCAAGCATGGCTTACACTGATGGAATCAATAAAGGGAAAGGTGGAAAAAGAATTGGAGGAAGAAAAGAAATTGACGACACCACCAAAGAAGGTGGATTCGAGGGATTTTTATATCCCCTGTAGTATTAAGGGTGTCAAAATAGAGAGAACCTTCGTCCATTTGGGAGCCAGCACAAACATGAATTTGTATTCCTTATATCAGAAGTTAGGATTCGATGAGATAGTCCCCACCAAGATATTGATAAAAATAGTTGATAAGCCAGTTCATCGGCCCAAGGGTATCATACATGATGTGCATGTTTGAGTGGAAAAGTTCACCTTCCCCATGGGCCCTTTCATACTAGATATAGAACAAGACGCAAAAACTTCAATTATCCTCCGACAACCATTTTTGGTCATTGCCTGATCAATTATTGATGTAAATGGGGCTGAGCTAACTCTAAGGGTAGGAGAGGTATCTTTCACCATAACCAAAAATGAGAAAAGTCCTCTCCAACCTATGGCCATCATAAAAGGGACAAATCTTGATAGAGAAAAAGAGAAGAATGATGATCAAAAATGTTCTCTGGAAAAGAATACACCTCACAAGAGAGTGTGAAGAAAGAATCAAGAAAAAGAAAGTGGTAGTATAAGCAACCAGGTGGCACACATGCATTTTATGAGATTGATAATCGGGTGACCACGGAAGAATTTTCTTAAACCACCTTGAGTGAAGAAGAGCGTTAAGCTAATGATGTTAAAATTAGCGTTGCATAGAAGGCAATCCATAGTTTTAAATTATCGGTTATTTCTTAGATTTTAGATAGTTTGAACTCTATAGTTAGGATGTTTCATTTCTAAATAAATATCATAGAAGGGTAGGGCATTAATTTTGATGATCGGGAAGGAAAGTATAATGAGGTGATAGTGCTAAAAAGAAGTTAGGAAAGGATCTTGGGGGCTGTCTAAGGACGAAAAAATGAAAAATTCAAAAATGGTGAAATTATTGCTAATCTGTTCATGCAATTTTCAGTTGAAACTTTTACCATTTTACCCTTCACCTATATATTGATTTTCTACTTCACTTTTTCACTCACTTTCATTTTAACTTTATCCCTATAAATTTAGAACCTCCAAACGCTCTCACTTCTCTCTAACCAACTTCCAAATTTCCACATTATTTTAACCTTCACCTACTTGCAGTCCATTATGTCGCACATTAAGCAGTCAATGAAGTGCAACCAATCATCAGGAAGAAATCAAGTCTGAGGCCAAGGGAAAAGGAATAGGGTGATGGATTTTGGAGCTCCCTTCCCAATCTACATAGAGGAAGAAGGTATTTGATTCCAATCCTTTAATGTTAAACAGATAATAGTCCCGAAATTCTTTGATTTTGCTATGCTTGATAGGGTAGAATTGCGAGATAGGGTTAAGAATTTAGCAGAAAGAATTCAGTAGAGTGAGTTTATACACTTTCAATATCCAACCTACTAAGAGCTCACCCTCGAATTCTTTACTTTCCTTCAGTTTGAACCAAGTAATCCTAAGGAACTGTGGTTTAGGTTGCGAGGATAACCTTATGAGCTGAACATTAAAATTATGGGTGATATTTGCAGTTTCCTTGAATCTTCCATTGTTAATTAGCACGATGATTTTTGTGTTTCCCACTATTAGAATGACCTCATTGGGTTAGAGAGGTTCAACACTAAGAATACCCACAACAACATTATACGAAGCCATGAGCACTTGTTGTTACATAAATTCATGTGTCCAATGGTTTTTGACAAATCAAAAACCAACAAGTGCTTAACGAAGGAACTTTTTCTGTTGTGGTGTATGGATTATAGCATCTCAGTGTGCATCTCCACATATTTGCTGAATGCAATTGTTGCAACTTTATATAAGAGGAGCAACAATTTTGGTTAGGTTACTTGGTTTCTGCCATTGCTGAGTATTATAGTGTGGATTGTAGTGGTCTAACCATCTACCTCCTAATTTTCTAAATCACCATTACTTGTGGCATGCTAAAAACCTAAAGTCCCACAACATGAAACTCCAGGACATTAGCTAAAAAACTTATGTGAAGATCAGGGATAGTCAAGCAAGTTCTAGCACAGCAACACCTCATTAGGCATAAGAAAACTCGACTAGCAAGGAGTCCGAAAAGGAAGAAGACACAAAAGAACTTGGTTAGAAGAAAGTGCTCAATACAATCTCCGCCAACACCAAAGCAATTACTGACACACTTATAGAAAACTCTAGAAGGATGAAGGAGATGGTCTCCTTATAATGATGTTAGAGCTGGAATATATGCCGGATTCATCGATACTTCTAGGCTCAAGGTGTACAACTGCCACCTTCGACACCATCCCCGCCTCCATAACTCTAATTTAACTTTAGTTTTTGTTTTGTTTTATTTTATGTTACTTCCTTCCATGTGTGTTTTTTTTTCTCCTTCTCACATTGAGGACAATTTGTTGTTCAAGTTTGGGGAGGGTTGTGTGTTTTACTTTAATTGAGAATTTTGTATATTGTCATGTTAGTGTGTTTAGGTTATATATTGTGAATTGTGTGAATGTATTGATGGCTTAGATGGAATGAAATTGATTTAATTTTGAACATAATCTATTAGGTTGTGAAGAGTCATTAGCTCGTGAAATTAGTAATATGGGTTCTTTGGCTAAAATATGCAAGTTAATTAGGATTTAGTGTTATTTTATCACCCTATAAGTTTTCACATTCATTTATTATTTTAGGTCTTTCAACTAAGTGTCTTCGCTAGTATTTTTTCATGAAAATGAGCAGCTAAAGAGACCAGGTAGGCATTAACTAAAAAAATGTGTGTTTGTAAATTTTAAATAAATAACTATTCCACTAGCTTTGGGTTATGAATAGAGCTAGTAGCTAGTTGAGAATGTGATGTAGCCAAGTAACCAGATCGATACGCTTCACAAATGTGTGTCTTCATGTCAAAAGGCTATAATGACGTTCCAACCAAACAACTTAATAAAAACATGACTTAGTTAAGTAACCGGATCGAAATTCATCACTAATGTTTGCCTCCGTGTAAAAAGACTAGGTCCATGTCCATAAAAAGTAAAAAAAAAGTGTTTTCTAATAAAAACCTACCGAACTAGTAAGTAGCCTAACTTTTCATGAAAACATACTTAGGATTAGTTACAAAGTTTGAATGACAAAATAATTGTTTATGTGTGTGTACAATTGAAAAGGTTGAATAAAGTTGACATTTAGGTCATGATTAGTATGTATATTTAGTCCAAAGCCCCTAAACGTAGATTTTATATGTTAATGATTTCGAATAACTTGAATGATTGTGTTTAGAATTAAATTTGTTTCATGAAGTTGAAGCAATTGTCTCATTATTGCCTTGTGTGCTTTGTGATTTTTTATTATTTGTTATTTTGTTTGCTTGAGGATAAGCAAATTTTTAAGTGTGGGGATGAGATAAGTGTAAATTGCATCATATTTTAGGGCATATTTTGTTATGTGTTGAGCTGTTAATTCGAACAATGGGTATATGTTTAGGTTAAAATTGTGTTAGTTTGTGATTTATTTGTGTTTTAAGTGTCTTATAGGTTAGTACAAGTCTTTAAGCTTAAATATTATGTTTTCGAGGTACCTCGATGTGTTTGTTAGTTTTGAGGTTAATATCGAAGAGCGGAGGAGTTTCGGAGGGAATCGTGGCCACAACACAGGGAACAATCGTGGCAAGTAGGCCATAATCGTGATAGAAGC
Organism: Erythroxylum alaternifolium; assembly: GCA_027478495.1. NCBI lineage: Eukaryota > Viridiplantae > Streptophyta > Magnoliopsida > Malpighiales > Erythroxylaceae > Erythroxylum > Erythroxylum alaternifolium. The sequence goes on along the minus strand of JANIIA010025932.1, from coordinate 8,419 downwards.
TCCAGGTTTAGCATGTTCCACAATGACAAAAGACTCAGATGTGAGCCACAATCGTGACCTACATTGAGCAGACACACAACACTCACGAACTTCATGTTTTGAGGGATAGTTTAGAACTTGTGGACCCCAAAAAAGCCCTAAGGTTACCTAAAACATAAAAGAGTATAAAAATGACATAAATAAAGGGGAGCTTCCAATAGGCACTGTTGAAAACTCTAAAGAGAGAAAGAGGAAGAGGAAGATGAAGCTGACTCGACATGCTTCCCAGATCAGGAGGTTTTTTGACATGATTGGCTTCCATTGTTTATTCCAAGTTGTATTTCCTTTTCATTTGAATTTTATCCATGTGTAAAGTTGAGATGGATAGTATGATGATAGAATTTGAAATATTGATGACGTTTTAAACTCTCCTTCAGGATTTTATTTTGATTTAATGATAATTTAGTTGATTATATTATTTGGGTGAATGACGTGATTGGATTGTGTTCTTGCATAATTCGGTAATAAATTAGGAGGGTGAACTAAATGAAAAATGATTAAATCAGATTAATAAGATTAGGCAATTTAATAGAAACTGTGATAAATCATATTGGTAATTGTGTAAAGAGAGATCCTGTGTGATATTCTAATAGTCTATTAGAGTGCTTCAGATCTAATTAGGGTTTTCAACAATTTATGAATTGAGAGATTGCAAATTTCATAATTCAATTAGGGTATATAAATTAGGGTAATAGTTATAACTCGAGAGAGAGTAACCAGTCCTAGGATCATCTAGAACTGACACCCTATTAACACATAATCAGTTAGGTTAGCATTAATAATGGGTAAAATCCCCTTCCTCATAACTTGGTAAACTCTTTGGTTGATTTTCATTTTTTGTGCTTATTGTTCAATTGTTAATTCCTTCTTATTTAGTTTCTGATTTATTTGGTTGAATTCAATTATCATGATTACTTCCATTGCATTGTTTATTTTGAGTTTCATAAATTGTTAGCCTTAGATTTTAGGATTGGATTAGTTCCCCTCATCGTGGGATCGACATCTCTTATACTATAATCGCAACCCTTGTGCTTGTGATATTTGAGGGTTTGTAAATTTTAAAGCTCGAATGACACGATCATTTATTCAGGCCACTTTGAGAGGAAAGGTACGTCGAGCTAATAATGATAAAGAAACGATGCTTAAAAAGCAACCCATGAGTTAATTTTAGTTTTATTTTAACTTCGATATTATTTTGTTTAGAATTCGTTTTAGATTAGGTTTCAATTAATTCAATTTTTTTAGAGTGTTTTAGGATAACAAAATTAAGCATCTTAAGGATATTTATTCACAATCGCAACGTTAAGGGTTGTATGTTTATAAGTTATTGTGTTGAAGTGCAAAATTTTATGTTTGAGCATCAATGTTTGAAGTTGCACATGTTTACAGAGAGTTAGACACTCTCTGGACATGTTGGTGTATTATTACACATTCTAATATATGCCCATGTAACCTCATAAAAATATGTAACTCTGTCATATACATGGTCTGATATATGGCTTTGTACTCTCACGATACACATTAAAAAGAGCTAAATATTCAAATTTTTCATTTTTCCTCTTACTCTCTCTCAAAACTCGCCACTACCCTCTTCTCTCCCAACCCAATTATTAAGATTTTCAGTCAAATTAGCTACACCCAAGTAAGTTTTCTTGTTGCTTTAACTTAGTTATGCATGATCCATTGGGTGTTTTGCATTATTTGCTGATTTTTCAATTAAAATTATTAATTTCTTGATTTTTGGAGAATTTATGTGATTTTATGGTTAACTGTAGTTTAATAGTTGAATTTATTAAATAGCTGATAGTTTTAATGATTTAATTTGACAAATTACATGAAATTTTGGTAACAATTTAACTTAATTTGAGTAATTTTGTGATTTGTCCTCACTACGTGTTTAATTAGATTAATTTGTTATTTTCACAGTTAATTGAGACTAGGTTTGTGTTTAATTAAATGGGTTTCGTGTTAATTTGCATCAATTTTGTGTAATTGGTAATTTAGGATTTTTAATTTCAATTTTAGGGTTATAATTGTAATTTACCAATTAAGTTAGTTTAGTTTGTTAATTAACAATTTCTAATTTTAATTTTGAGATTCATTAGTTTATCAATTGATTTTTTAATTAAATTTATTTATTTGTTTGTTTATTTATGTGCGTTAATTTATTAATTATTTTTAGTTGTTAATTTTTCGTATTGAGTTTATTTTCGTAATTAATGAGTAATGAGTGTGGTCAAAATTAAGTTCGGGGAAAAGTGTACTTTGTGATTTATACATCAATTTTCTCACATTTCTTTAAAGTCGCAGGTAAAATGAAACGATCACAACGTGATAAAGAGACTCTAGGAAAGAGACATCGAGGCGAGTCTTCAATAACATTTCAGCCCCTAGAGAGGCTGCGAATGGTTTTATTCAACGTTAGGGCTTAGGAAGAATAGTATCAGAGATTGAAGGATAAGAAGTTCAGAGTTGATCGGTACATCGACTAGGAGGCCTTAAAGCAGGTTCGCTTATCTCAAATGATTAGAGAGTTAGTAAATGTAGGAGCATGATCCCGATTTTTTGAAATCTTGGAACCATCTTATAGAGAGCTCACTTTAAAGGTCCTCTCCACATTCTCCATGGAGAAAGCATGTTACGGTAGGGATTGCCCCAATACAATCCAGTTCCGAATGATGGGAGAGATGTATCAGATGATTTTTATCGAATTCTCCATCACCATGGGCGTATATGATCGAGAGTATGTTAGGACACTAGAGTACTAAGCATTACAGAAAGGTCTTTCGTATGGGTTGTCTCCACCACATTTTTGGAGTCGAATCAACATTGAGGATGACTATTATCTAAGCAACTCCAAAGCCTCGACCTTACGCCATCCAGCACTCAGATACATTCATGATATCTTGAGCCATATCTTGAGCGATCAAGGAGATACTTAAGAAGTCATTAGGAACGTGGATGTTTTTAACCTCAAGATTATGAGTGAGCAGATGCCTATCCACCTGGGACATGCACTTATCCAGTTTATCCGACGTTAGAGTAAGGACAAGAAGGTCGACACAATATGAGCCAGACCTTATTATTTTCATTTATTGCAAATTTGAGTCAAGCCTTAGATTTTAAGAGTAAATTACCCCTCCTCATTGGATTGATACCTTAGGTATTACACGAACGACCCATGCCTTTTTGGAAATATCGAGGTTATAAATATTAAAACTTAGCATATGTAAAACCTGCAATCACCTATTCTATTATTCTTAAACATTACCTGCCGGACATTGCATATTGAGGGCCTAAGGAGGGTACTCCACAATGCTTAGGAAAAAAGTACTTTAAAAGAAAAAGTGTCCATGGTTCTTTTGGGTATCTTCATATAGCACACAATCTAGATTAGTAATTAAAAACTTGATCCTATCTCTAGGTGTAAGTCTCTAAGAAATTGCTAACTAGAATAAGAATGAGCATAAGGGAGTGAGATGAGATCCTATACCAACTTAAAGTAGCTCATTCATATAGGTGAATCCATTAATAACTTCTTATAAAAACCATTGCAAAATTTCATTTTTTTTCTTGAGTCTATTGAATATAGTAAAGAGTAGTTAGGTTAAGAAGATAACAGGCATACTCAAATTATCTCCTAAAAACCTTGCATAGAATGAAAATGCTAATTTTAGTGGCCATTCAACCTGATATCTCCAACCTTGGTGTTAATAAGGACAATAGCTTTAAGGGAACTAAAGTCTATAAGCTTGTACAAAGGCCTAAGAGAACACTAATTGTCAAATCAAAAATATGTTGCTTCTTCATTGCCTATTTTATGCTTTATATGAAGCTGTATAAAGTTCCTTGTGTGCAATATTTTTTGAAAGGTATAAGAATGAGTAGGTTTTATCTTGATAGTCTACATGCTTTCTTTTCTTAAATGGTATATATGGATCCACTTATCCACAATTTCTCCTTCTTAGAACAAATTTATCATAATCTTTTAGCAATAAGTAATTTAGCCATGCTTTTGATAAAGGTTAAGCCAAGGTCTCAATTGTTTTTCTAGACATAAAGTGTTGCAGTTATTGCTTAGAATTCTTGTATAGTTACTAGTCCCTATATAAATGAAGTCCCATATTTACTTGTCAATTCCCTTCATCACTCCTTTTGGTAGAGCTAAATGGTAAACCAGTAAACATAGAGATTATTAAGCATATATATTGCTATTTGTAATCTCTCGCCATAAGATAAAAGCATGTTACACTAAGATTGTAATCTTCTTTTAATATAATTAATAATTGGGTGTAATATGCAGCATTTAGTCTTCTAGTAGAGATGGGGACCCCTAGATATTTGAAGGAAGCTACTTAAGCTTTGATCCTAGTGAAGAAGGAATCATATTGGCATTGGAATATGATTAAGCAGGAAAAAAAAGCTTTTCCTTAGGCTAAATCTTAACTCGATACCTCTTTAAAGGTCTCCAGGGAGCAATAATGCATGTAAAGAGATATATTGCTTAAAATCTTCAATTGTGATTAAAATGTTAGTGGATTAATTCCCAAATGACCTTTTAACATTAAAGGAGAAACCTTTATGGTAGTTCCACAAGAATATAATAAGTTGAGAAATGTGAAAAGCCTCTATCTAGTTTTTCTAAGGATGAACAATTAAAACAATAAAAGAAGAATTATCTTTAATGAGATAAAACCAAGTTTTATACTTTTTTGATCTTCCTAAAGGATGTAAACCCATTTACAACAAATGGATTCTCAAAACTAAGTGAAAGATATGATTCAAATATAGTCGCAAAATGAAACATACAATGGGAAATAATTGATTATGAGAGTATATTATCGCCTATTGAGAGGATCACATCAATTCAACTTATTCTATCTTTAAGGGGTGGAATGGATCTTAAATTATTTTAAATAGATGTGAAGACTATATTCTTAAATGGAGAACTAAATGAATACATCTATATGGAACAACTAATATATTTCTTTTAAAAGGGTCAAGATCATAAAGTGTTTAGATTGTTAATGTTAATCTATGGTCTAATCTAGTGTTGGAGGTAGTGATAAATTAATTTTCATACTGTAATTATATCATATAATTTTAATATAATGAAAAAGAAGTTAGGTATATGTTGAAAATTCTAAGAATAAATTTGCAATCTTATCATTATATATTTTGATAACTAACAATAATGATCAGTCTATCAAGTAAATGAATAATTAAATAAATTAGTTATCAACCATATCTAAGATGAATAATATAAATGACAGTATATCCACTTTTGATCTTAAGATCACCAAATATTGTTCAAGAATTTTGTTTTCACTTTTACAAGCTACATATATATCAAGTATATACTTAAATAATTTAGGATGTAAGATTATAAACCATTATATCAGGCTCATTGCTAAAAGTGAGCACTTCTGTAATAACAAATATCCTTAAATGTCATAAGAAGAAGAAGAGGTAAAAAAAGATTTCTTAATTCTAATGCAATTAGTAGTCTCATGTACACTATACTATGTACAATACCAAAGATATGTTTTACTATTAGGATACTTAAAAGATATCAATTAAAAATATAAACAAGCACGTTGGAAAGAGATGAAAAGAATACTTAGGTATTTGAAAAGGGGATGCTGTAGGTTTAAAGTTTTTAGCCTAGGTAATAATTGAGAGTAAGAAGCTTAAACCATAAATTTTGCCTTAGATAATAAAAATAAAAGAAAATTATTTTGTAATGGTTAATGGTCACTATATATTTCTTAAGTTATTAGATGTGAGTTCTAAAAAGATGAATTTTATGGTAAATTAATAAACTCAAGTAAAAAATTAGAGATGTTTGAACTAATATTGGTATAATATTTCATGAATAAAACACATCTACTATAAATTAAAAGAAATTAATGTCGTAACATATGATTCCTACTATATATATAACTGATCATAAAAGGGACCAATATAAGTCATAAGATCTTAACTTACCTTCTATATGGCATTCAAAGTTAAATGATTCTCATAATATACCTTTATAACTCTTACTAATTCCTAATAATTAAATTTGAGGTATAATACTTTAGGGTGTTATCAAAGGATCATACATAATATGATCTTATGGGACAATTTCAAGAAACAAATTAAATATAATTCAAAAGAATTTAGAATAGGGGAATGTCATTTTGATTGGTAACTTACATAAAGAATTTCAAAATTGACCATTTTCTTTTATTGAAAGAATTGAATATAATTACGATATGATGAAATAAATGATATCAAAGAAGAATAAAGAAGTAAGACATAACAAAAAGTATAACATACAAAATTTACTTAAAAGATCGATTCATTAGTCAAAATGCTATATATGCTTAATAGAGATATGACAATATGCTCATATTGTATATGTTGGTTTTTGTCCTACAACTAATCATTTGTTTGTAGTTTAGTGACGTAATTATTCAAAGTTATTCTTTATCTTTTACATATTCAGATGTATATGATAAAGTCCATAGGGTAAATTTACATTGCAAATGAGATGATGATGAGATCATATTATAAGATTTATACTGCATTGTGTACAATCCATAAATTATTATTAGTTATTGTTTTATTAAGACTAGATATTAATAAAGCGTAAAAAAGCTAGCACATATTATGTTTCTTCCTTATAAAGGAAGTTGTTGATCTCATAAACTAAAAGTATGGAGATATTTAAACAAACATGTGGATGCTTATTTAAGAATAAGTTCATTAAACTAACGCATATGAAAATTTCATTTAGAACATTACTTGTATATCTATAGAAATTCCCATTGTGATGATTGTATAAGTGATCATTTAACTTGAGATGATCAAAGTATCTCATATAGGGATTACAATATTCTGATACTACTTATGACTTATTATAGTCAACGCTAGCTCAGTCAGTAGTCATTCGATATAACATGAACTATATGGAGGTAATTAAGTGATCAATATAGGATTCATTATCCTAAAGTGATTACGGAGAACATTTTGTTATACTCGATTAGTATTAATTTGAGAAATTCTCAGCCAAGGAGAAATGAAAGTGAAATGATACTTTTAAAATAGTTTTCAAATGTCATTAATCAAATCAATTACTAATGGTAAAGAACTAATATGATTAGACTCAAATAGAGTAGACATTAATTTCATACTTTGTCTAATCAGAACATTAGATAATGAAAGAATTGAAATATAAGAAAAAATTGTGCACAAAATGGTTAGTCAAAATTACTTTAATATTCCTAAATATTTTGATGGTTAGGATGCATTGCTAGATGTGAATCTTGATCTATAGATATAAATTATTTAATTAGAGAATTAAAGATAAATTAAAAGAGTTAAATATATATAGTCCTAAATATGATTTAGGACTATAATGTATATCCATTGCTAACATATTTAGGAACTTAATGGTTCACATATAAAGAACAAATTGAAGAGAGAAAATGTTTTTTAATTAACTTAGACTTGATTATAAAGATTGAGAAACTTTATAATTAAATATTAGGAATTTAATAAATAAGAACGGATTTAAAATATTGAATCTTATTTAGACACAATTGGTATTTAATTAGAAATAATTCTAATTCTAATTAAAGTTTCATTAAAATTAGGTTTTTTATTTCATTTAAATCACTAAAATGTCTAAAACATATTATAAGTAAGCTTAAGCTTCAAAAAAGCTTGCACTTCTTTTTTTTTGGTAAATCAGTAAAATTAAATAAACATCAAAAAGGTTATTTACAACTCAAGAGAATGACCAAGAGGCAATTCTCTATCAATCACGATATGAAAAGCCCCTTCTAAGGACATGAGGAAATCTACAAGTAATGAACCAAACTTCCCAAAAACATACCCAAATAGAAATGTACATCTTAACCAGAACACATACTCTTACAAGCATACCTAGTAATACAAAATTTAAAACGGTCAGTCTTGCTCTCTACTTTTCTAGAAGGTCGAAATACCTCTTCATGAGAAGAGCTATTGATATGCTCCATAATGTACTAGCTTCCTTCTTGTCTCTGAATGCTTAATTCAAGGTTGGGAACTCCTTAAGTTAACAGAGTTCTCATTCAACCTTCCTTGTCAAAATCCAAAGGATTCCTTTGATTTTTAAGAGAACGGTTATCTCTTCTGCTTTTGAAACCTTGAGAATGTCAGATCTCTATTGACTCTTTGAACCATCAAACCTGTAGAAAAAGATTAAGAGAATAATAATAAGCATTTCAACAGTTACCTCCTCACAGTGTTTGAGCTAAAATGGTCTATAACTTGGAAGATTATTTTGGAGTACATGCTCCCCACATCCTTGGCTTCATCTTTGAATGCTCAGTTATTCCGCTCCTTCCAA